>PVIR01026668.1:0-23674 GCA_004026965.1 Petromus typicus | reverse complement strand
TATCCAAATTTTACCAAATTCAATTCAATTCAAATTTAATTTATTCAAAAATGCTCAGGAAATGTGAGACTACTGTCAGACTGGAAATACCAAAGCCTTTAGGAGTAAGAAGAAAGCATGTTTTCAAGCCATTTAGTTCATAATTTAAGGAAAAATAATGCTTCGCACAGCCCAGGAGCAGCCTGGGACTTATTTCGGGAAGGAACCTGCGCAATGAAAGCTGATGTCAACACTAAGCAATTAGGTAGAAATTAACAACTGCTGAGTCAGGAAGGGAGTTCATTAAAGGAGTCAAGTGTCAGTGTTTTTCTAAAGATGAATCCCAGCTATTCTAAAAAATCAATAAATCTTATGACAGGCTCAATTTGCTGATGATGTTTATAAATGAAATATTAGCATATTTCAGAAGACTTGGAGGTTAGAACCCTGGCTGATTTTCTATTCTAGGAAAATCAAATCTCTGAGAAGATTTACAAATCGGGAGACAAAAGTGCAAGACAGAAAAACACTGTTTCAGAATGTGTTTTCTTTGGGTCATGAAGTCAAAGAAAAGAATGACTTGAAAGACTATTTACAAGCACCTAGTGCCTGCTGGACACAGTGATGGTGGAGCAGCATGGAGACCCAGGGACGCTGCAACAGAACATTGCAAGAATCATGGGTAAAAGGGAGACTGGAGAAGGGCTAATTCTTAGGAGTCTCAGAGGAAAATACTTTGGGCTGAGTTCTCAGGGTTGAGCACGTTTGCTATGTGAGAAGGAGAGTGAGGAAATTGTTGGTTGTGGGAATGGGCTGCATCTCAACATGGAGCCACGTGGGGGGGCAGGGCTGAGGACAAAGGGGACTGTGCCAGGCAGGTCCCCAGGCACAGAGGTTGGGCACAGACTCGAGGTCCCATGAGAAGCGACTCATTCAATAAGCTCATGAGCTCAGATTTTGTTCTGCACCCAGCAGAGCATTAGCAGATTTTAAAAAGTAGTTAGGGTGTCTCTTCCCACTGTCCCTTTCAACACTGTGCAAGAAGTCCTGGCTAGTGCAATGAGACAAGAAAAGGAAATAAAAGGTATGGATTTAGAAAGAAGAAATACAACTTTCCTTTGCCCGGTTCGGAGACTGCGGCCTCATATGCTTCTATTTTCAAATTCAGAAAAGAGAGTGGCTTCTTCACTCCAGGAGCTTCCGCATAATTCCCCAAATTCATTCTGATTTGGTCAATTTGGATAACATGCTTTTCTGAGCTAGCTGCCGTGTTCCACGCCAGCGTCAGCGCTACGGAGAGGCTGGGTCTGGGCACACGCTGCGTGCCGTAAACGGGAATTCAGGATGCACTTCGAGAAAAGTATGTGCAGAAACTGTCACACGTTCTGTTTTGTGTTTGTTCTTTTTCCCAGTACTGGGGATCGAACTCAGGACCTTGCACGTACATGTTCTCTATTTTTTACCATGCGTTCCTAATTCTTACGTTTTCATTATCATTCCCACATCACAGATGAACAAACCCACCAAGTGGTATTGCTAGGATGAAACACGGGCCAGCTCGCTCTCGAAATATTATTTCAAGCCAGGCTGTCGGCATGCATCTGACTCTCAGAACTCTGGGAGATGGGAGCTAGGACCGAGTTCCAGCATAGCCCGAGTAACTTAGTGACATAACATGACCCTGTCTCAAAATAAAAAGATCTGGGCACACGGTTTAGTGCATAGGTCCTGAGTTCAATCTTCAGCACCAAAAAGGAAAAAAAAAAAAAAAGAGGTATTATGTCACTGGAGGATGTTGTGCTACAGGTAGATATTCATTGCTCCAAAAATTAAAAGAACTCATTTCTCAGAAAAAAGTGTTTTTCTTTTGCTGGATAATAGATTTTGGAGGCAAATATAGAAAAGCTTCTGCAGATGTCTGAAGTCAACGTGATGGATGGGGTGAGAATCGGGTTCTGAGAAGGTGAGGGCCCCGAGGGACAATTTCTCATTATTCCTATTGATCTTGAAAATATCACATGATTCGTGTGGCAAATGAGCTGGCAGGGTTTACCGGGGGGTCCTACTGCCAGGAAAATCACCCTCTATCCTTTGAGAAAGGAGATTTTTCAGTTTCAGTCATTCCAAAATATTGTCACTGAATGTTTAATTTCTCCTTGTGAAAGGCAGACACTGAAATGAATATACCTTTCACTCAGTGCAATGACTGGCTTGTGCTGGACTAAACATGAGCCTTAAGAATCTAGAATAAATTACTGAATAAAATGGGCTGGCCAGTGAGACTGAGTGATTCCTTAAAATTCAAATGCTGACTCGACTTGTACCTCTTGCACTTGGCTTTCTCCCAGAAGCGTAACTCAGGAGACTCATTGTCAGTCCCACCAGAGGACCACGATTCTCACTGCATATGGGGCCCGATATTGAAGTGTGTGGCGTCGGAGGAAGCAGTGATTGATTTAACTTTCTTGGAGTTAGCCAGCAAGAGTCTGCTGGCTCCTGGATTCCCCTGAGACACACTTCGTTTTTCAGAATTCTTGTCCCACATTCAGAGTCTTTCCCAATATAACCTCCGGCTGGCCCATTGCTCTCTTTGAAGTGGTTTTGTACTTTCTGCCCATCTCCTATCATTTGGAAATGTACAGACTCATTTTCATGTATAGATTTTATTGTCCTCATTCAAAGTGCAGGTCTGGTCTATATTTTTATGCCCCTTATAACCTAACATAGGCCTCAAATACTTAAGTTTGAATTTGTACGTGTTTCTGATAACCTGCATAGATTTTTGGAAAGACATACCCAAGAGTGACAGTAAGACATTTAAAATATAAATAAAAACCAGAAAATAAGAGCTCATATCAATGAAAGAAGAGAGATGTCTGATTTCAGAGATACTGAGATCATTCCACTTGGCAATACATTGTTTTCAAAAAGCGAGCCACTGCCTACAGGCTGGACGACAGTGTCCTGGCACACACACTTCTGCCTCAGCTCACACCAAAGCTGAACTGTGTTCGAGGCTCCACGAGCACGAGCCTTGTGTGGGAGGGCCCGGCGTTGCCGCCCTTCTCCTGAGGGTGTGACGCTGATGACTGAGGTGCTCAGACTCTAGACCTCAGCTTTCTCTGAGGAAAGGGCTGCTTTGTGAACTCTCAGCCCACTGTTACGGGAAGAAGTGTCATTGTTACACTAGTAACACATTAAAAGCAACAGGCATAATGACCGCACGCGTGTCATACCTGGGCCTGGGCTCCTGTGACTCACCTGGTGACCCTCACTCTCCTGCTAGGTGGAAGCTCAGCAGCGGAAGCGCCTCCTGCCCCCAGGGCGCAGGCTCAGGGACCCCGCTGTGTGCCTGAGAACAACTCCCACAACCAGCTTTTCACCAGAGTGGACAAACAGGGTGTGTGTTCCCTGCCCATCCTTCCCAGGACGAAGCGGGTCCTCGGACTAGGTACAGAAGCACCACACCTTTCCACCCTGACCGAGCTGCGTCAGCACGTGCAGCCGATGCGGACTGCGTGGTGGCCCTATGATCCCAGGAAGACAGTGCTGACAGCCCAGGGACGTCGTAGTGCTGGCAGCATTACGGTGCAACCCGCCCCTTGTGCGTCTGAGAGACGTTGGCGCGAGCACGCCTATTGCGCTGCGAGTCACAGGTAAGTGCACGTGGAATTGAGCACAGTGCATCACGCTGGAAATAAGTGACCGTGTTCACCATACTATAGTTTCTGCAACATTAGAGTGCACTCGTCCTTGTACAAAGCTGCCCATCGCCGAACAGCATGCGGTGTCAGTGTCTAAGGAGGCTGGTCCCTGTGCTTGTCTGACCTGGGATCTTTGTTACTCGCGTCTCCAGGACCAGTCGCACGCCCCGTAGAGGAGGTATGTAGTGGACGACACCGTTCAGGGCTGTGTAAGTGTGATGTGTGCGCCTTGAGGACACAGCTGCCTGCACACATCTCAGAGGTAGCTGCTTTGGTGAACGGTGCCTGACGGGTCTGTTTTGGGGGGCTGTTTTGCTGGTTTGTGCGCTCTTAACCATCGGTCAGGTCCCTGGTCCCTGCACACAGCGCCCTCTTCCGGTCCCACCTCCTCACTGGCTCTCCGCTTTCAGGGAGACCTCAAGTCGAGCTGGGGGTGCGTCCCACGAGTGCATTGCCCAGTCAAAGAGTCATTAGAAAGATCAGGATCTGAACCCTGATCCCGGCTTCAGACACGCCCCTCTCCAGGCTGCCTCGGCTGGAGACACTGCGCCCCAGGGCAAGTGGACCCTCGACTGCTCAGCCCTGCAGGGTCGGCCCTGCAGATGGTGGCGGCGCCAGCGCCCCAGGATTCGTTCCCTGGGTGGGTCAGTCTGGACTGAAGAAGGGCTTCGCGGCGCGTAGCAGAGCCGGCCGCTCAGGGCTAACAATCTGGGTTCACAGCATCTGCCCTGCTAGGACCTCACCTGCTTGACTTCCCTTCTCCAGCGTCCGAAAAGAAATCCAGCCCTGCAAGTTGTCTTCTTTGTTTCAAACTGCCACGGAGAGCCACGAGTGAGTCAGAAGGGCGACCAGACCTGGGGAAGTTCTCCCGTTGGAAAGTATTTACTGGCGCGGGAGGAGGAAAGCCTCTCCCCCTTCGCCCCAGCGGAGGAAGTAAACAAAACATTCCATCCGATGTGATTCAGAATTTCCCACCGCGGAGCCAGTAGGCCCTGGAGAGCTCTAAATCGCCAGACCTCACCCTGGAAGCCCGTCTGTCCTCGCCTCGGGCGGGGCCAGGCCGGGACCCTGAGCCCCTTCCTCTGCCTTCTTCGCCACAGGCGCCCCATCTGGGCTAGACGCGTGTCACGGACTCACGGAGTCCCTCCTCGGGGAAGCACGGTGTGCTCCTTCAAAACAGCTCCCGAGCCAGCTGAGCGGACAGCCGGGCTCTGGTTTGCACACAACGCCCTGCTGAGGAAAATGTTAGACGCCCCAGCGCCTGCGCCATGACCCCCGGGCTCTCTCTCTCACCCTGCGCGCCGGTGTATCTTTGTTTATAGACTGTTTACACAGAAAGCTTCTTGTGCTTCCTCTCTTAGGGCTAATTTTTTCTTCCCACTTTATGCTTATGTTTTAGTGTCATACCTGTCTTTTTCAGTTTCCTCCAGTACCACATATAAAAGAATTGCAGGTAACACAATGCAGCAACAACAAAAAATAGGGAATGACAAAAGAAAAGTGATGTCATAGAAAGGCAGGTAACTTCAAGCGGAATTTGGGGCATTTGCATCTTTTAAAATTACAGGCCATTAAAATATTGCAGGACACAGTTATCAAGAGGACTTGTCTGTCACCTGCCGACCCTCACGCTACCCATCACTCCACCAGCTGCAGTCCTTCTTCCCCCCCCCCCCATCTCTTCTGGGCAAATCTTGTACATTCCTCCAACTTCATTTCCTCCGGCTTTTCCCCTCGCCCTCAGCCTGGGGCTGCTTCTCCTCGTGGGAAATAGTCTGAGGTAAGTGAAAAATAAATGCACCAACCAATGGCGTTAGGAGCCCAGGAATCTTTCACTGAATCCGCAAGTGTGCCCTCGCTGGGCGTCCAGTGCTCCCTGAGGAATCCTGTCTCCTTGAAACTTTGTCTAGCAAACATGTTCTTGTTCAAAAGTTTCTGTGAAGACCATTGCATGTGGAACAAACGTAATGAATTCAAATTGGCTGCGGTGTGGGCTCTGGGCATGAAGATGGTGCTGTCTAAGACCTGTGAAGGGCGATCTTGTCTGTCTTGTCCCTGTGTGCTCAGCACACAGACACACCTGGCAGGATATCTGGATGGCAAATGACAGACATCGACTCAAACTTCTATAGAAGAAGTTTCTGGGAACGAAGAAGACCAGAGCTGTCACTGTCTGTAGCTGCTACTTTGGTCTAAGACATGTCCACGGTGGACACATAAAAGGGAGACACAGGAAAACTCACAACAAAAGTTAAGCCTGATGGATGTAAACTTGTCTCATTGATGGGTTTAACTGTAGCTTAACCAGGAAGCTGAAGGCAGAATTGACGAGACAGGTATCTGTTCCGTTGGGTCACAGAGCTCTGCTTACGCTGTGACTCTGCCCAGACTGTGTCTCCCTCGCTTCCATGGGACTTGACTTTGCCACTTACCAGAGGCACTCGTGTTAGCATGCTTCTGCACAGCAGCTTATGACTCATTACACAATTAACAACTTCATTTAGTGGTTAAATATGAAAGGGCTTTGCAGACTGAATTCCACTGCATTGCCACTTGCTGGTCTTCGACACCTTGAAACCTTTCTCTCTGCTTCCTCCAGTGCTGCCATGTCTTCCTGATCTCATCTCCCCAAGGCCCGGACCTTCTCTGAAGTAGAAGAGGTTCTGAGTGTCACGTTTGCTGGCCAGGTGGGAAGGGACCCAGGGAAATGGGGGATGCATGCCTCTGACACTGTGCAGTGTCTTCTGTGTAGAGAGAAAGTCACGTGCAATAATTCTTTGAGGCCCTAGCTGACCACGTGCCACAAGGCCCCACCAAAGCGAATGTCACTGGCGAATTAACTTTTCTCTGTGGACTTCAGTGTCCACACCTGTACAACTGGAAAAAAACCCCCGTATTTCTGTGAGTTACTGGGGCTTTGATGGAACCCTGGCCATTTGGTAGCTGAAGTACAGCTCTGAGCAGTGTTAAGTCAATGCCACTTTCCTGGCCATGAGATTGGCAATGCTGTGTGGCCTCTTGGGGACATTTTGGAAACTGGAATAACGTGCGCAGATACAAAGCCAGCCCTGCGCAAAAAACAAAGACAACACACATGTCCACAGAGGTCGCTTATGTTAGCGTTCCTCTGTGTCTGTACACTTGGTGTTCACAAGAGCCACCCACGGCCTGGGCGACTTCTGGCCTCACTTCACAGATAGGAAACAGCACAGAGAGAATCATCAGGAAGATGCAAGTTTGCTACACAGTAAGGAATCATCTCCAGCCACCCAGGAAGGGCCGGGAGGCAGGGAGAATGGGCCTCGCACTCTGCCGGCAGGGATGCAGGGGGGACACGAGAGACGGAACTACCAAGGAACCTGGGAATCTCATCCTGGGACATGAATCAAGGGGCAGAGTCAATCTGTGAAAGAGACTGTGTACTCCCATGTTCTCTGTGGCTCTACAGCCATGAGCCATCGGCAGATGGAGAGAGACTGCAGCACCCGACAGCCTCGAAGAGAATGACAACCTGTCACTTCGGAAAACACTGACAGAACTGGAGACCACTGTTAAATGAAATTAGCAGGGCACAGGAGAACGAGAACTGCATGATTTCACTGCAGTGGACTCTTAAGAAAATTAATATTATGGGAACTAGGAAGAGAACGGCAGCTCCCAAAAACCGGGCAGGTTGGGGGGAAGGAAGGGGAAGGTGGACCACAGGGTACTTAGTTATAAGTAGACAGGAATACAAGGTTCTGGGGTGTTAGTGCACAGTAGCCCCACTACAGTTCCCAGTTATACAGGGTAGCATAATTCAAAGCCACAGAAGAAAAGACTTTTAATGGTTTCACCAGAAGACAGGGCCAAGATTTAAGGAGACAAATGCATTTAACCTGAGTTAAACATTACCTCACGCGTGCCTGTTTTGAAACAGCTCACAGTGACTCATTATGTATTGGTTATAAAGAAATTTAATTTAAATTAGAAAAAAGAGGCGAAGGAACTTGCTTAAGGTCACGAAGTTCCTTGATGGCATAACAGACGGAAGCCCAGGCACTGTGGATCGGAATCTGTCTCACTCACCACTGCTTCTTCCTCCCCAGCCTCCTCTCTGCTCCTCTCTGCCTGTTCCCTCCCTCCCTTCCTTCCTTTCTCCCTCCCTTTCTCCTTCCCTTCCTTTTCCTTTGCAACATTCATAATAACTGGGCACAGAAAGTTCAGTTAATGCTCTAACCGTAGGACTCCACGTCAAGTACAAGTTCTCCTTAATGTACTTTTGAGCCTAGTTTTTGGCAGTTCCCTGGGTCTTCCAGGAATTTGGTCAAGAAGGCTGGTTGTGTTTTCACGGCTCGCTGTAAAACTCCTCCCACGTCTACCCTGAACGACCAAGCTCCCTGGGCTGTCAAACCTGGCGCTGTGAGATCTCCACTGCCGGCTGCAGAAGTGCAGGCTGCAGAGCCTCCTCTGTCTGTTAACAGTGAGCTACAGATGAACTTGGCCTCAGCAGCATAAAACAGGTGCTTGCAGGCCGGGGAGTTAGCTCAGTGGTTCCGGCGCCTGTCTTGCAAGCGCAAGGACCCGGGTTTGATTCCCTGGTAACCACATACTATACTGGGCGTGGAGACCCACACCCAGCAGCAACCAGTACCACATACCACAGTGCCGGGCGTGGTGGCTCACGCCTGTAATCCCAGCACTCGGGAGGCAGAGGCAGGAGGACTGCTGTGATGTGAGTTGGAGGCTGAGCTCAGAGCCAGCCTGAACCACAAAGCAAAACCCTGTCTCAAAAAAACCCTAAAAAATAGAAATAAAAAAAAAAACCCAGGTGCTTGTCGGTGCCTACATCCTCCCTCCTTTTCCTGCTTTGCTGCTGAGCATCGAGTACCAGCTGCCCCGTCAAGAGCAACCAGAAAGGTTATTTTTCCAAAGAAAACCACATATTTTAGGGACCGCTTCTGCACAGGGCCAGGGGCAAACAGAGTATGCAGCTCCCAGCTGCAGATTTTTGGCGAGATGGACTATTGTGCTACCTAAAATTAAGGCCTCTTGCAGAGGCGCGTGCAGCACACATGAGCAGCCACTGGCAAAGAGTCCTGGGAACAGGTCTAAGGTCGGTTTGTGGCAGGGAAGTTTCCCAGATAAAACCGTTCACCTACACCGTTAGTGCATCGCTCATTCACTTCTTCATTCAGACTTACCCAACCACCCTGGTAATTTCTTGGACTCAGAGGAACACGGTGCCTTCTGTGTCCCATCTTCACGGAGCTCGTGTTCCAGGGCACAGACGGGCACCCACATATGCACACGGAAGTACCAGGTTTGATGGGGAAAGGAGAAGTGTTGGAAACTGAGTCACAGTTCTAAGACCCAAAGATCTTCTAATGATTAGTACTTCTCCTTCGCTAACAAAAGGTCATTTGGTCTCAGCTGGACTTATGCACTAGAGCAACCAGCAGGCAGCAGCCGGGGAGACCACAGCTATTTCTGCTCAGCATATGTACTTTCCCTCTTCCTCCTCCTTCTCTCCTCCTATTCTTTCCAAAGTAACTCCCAGTCCCACTACCAGAAGCAAGCAGAGCATACAAGAGTCACTTTTCCAATTTCTGTAGAGAATACTTGGCAATTTGAAGTGAGAGACCTGAACATGAGTAGGAGGGCATGGAGAAATCCACATGTAACACAAGCTCAAACGAATACAAAGAAGAAAAAGCAGCTTATTTTAGACTTTGCAAAATGCAGCTTCTGTGAGCAATTTTCCGATCTTCAGACACATAGTCTAATTAACCTTTTGTAGAAGGTTCTGGTGCAGGCTGCATCTGGCCCACACAGTGGGTTCATCAGCAACATCTGCCGCTGTGTGGAATGGGATGAAAAACTCAGTGTCACAGTGATTTCAGTTTTCCTTTAGTAACCATTTGTACAACCTAGAGGTACGCCACCAATTTGGAAGCAGTCCTTGCCCTGGCATCTGGAAGAGACCCCAGAATTACAGCTCCCACCACGGAGCATCACAGAGCATGTGGAGACAGATGCTGGCTGGCCACACAGCTGGGTGTGGTCTCTAAGGACCCTTCTAACCCCTGCATCCCTCAGAGGTGCATCCGTGTTTGCACCTCAGGAAACCTATCAATTGCTCCTTGTTGTGAACTCAACATGCACTGCCAGAAAATGGATGCCCACATGCTAAATTTGTACGTTTAGTTGGTTGCCAAACAAGAACTCAGAACACATAATTTAGCCAGGCTGACAGTCTCCTGAGTAACTGGTATTCAGATTCAGGGTATAGGCTTTGCGGAGGAGAAAGTTTTTAAGTATAGAGTGAAAGTATCCAGAGCGAGGGCCAGTGGGGTACGGAGGTTTAGACATCTTGTGCTGCAGAACGTCTTACCCCGGGACAGACACACTCAGCAGATACAGAACACTTCCGATCTGCACGCTCATGTAAGCAGGACTGGTTGGCATGAGAAGTAGGGCACGCTGCACAAATCATCCCATGATCTGGGGTGGGCTGGAGGTTCTGACTCTTGGTTTTATAGGTACCAATGTGACACTGCAAAGGCCACATTTGGCAAGAAGCCGGGCACGCAGCCTGTCTTCCCCCAGCTCCGTTGCAAGCCTGGAAGCAGCCTGTCTTTGCCTTTGTGAGTCTGAGCCCACATCAGGTCGAGCCAACTCAATCAGCAGGGAAGCACAAATGTCCACTTCATTCTCATGCGGCTGACCGTGGGCTTGCAGAGAAGAGCTCCTAGCACACCAGCCAAGTCAGATCCAGTAAGCACGGCTTTCTTAATGAAGGCACATCCTGCCCTGTGCTTACGGTGTCTCTGAGGGCTAGACAATTCTCCTCAAAGGAAAAAGAGGAATCTGGCTATGGCACGGTTGTCATTCAGCACCACAGTGCAAGTGCACATTCCCTTGCACACAGTGATTTCAGTTTTCCTTGAGTAAATGAAGAGAAAACAGCTCTCTGGGCAACTACAAGACCACAGATGTGCTACATTGGTGCTGAGAGACTCCTGCTTTGAATCAGGCTGAAGTGTTCAGGGAGACTTTGTGGAAAGGCCTCATTTGCTAGTTTGGCAAACACTCACTGGGTGCTGCTTATGAGCCTGGCATCGCGCATGTGGCATGCAGGGACAGTAGGTCAGGACCCTTGCGACAGTGAACAAAGGGGACAGGGGTTGTGTCTGCACTTGGGCTGGACCTTCAAGGACTTGAAAAAAATGAATGAAGTGAGTCGCAGAGGTTCAGAGATCAGATAAAGATTTCTGAGAACAGGAAGTTTATTTCTGTTTATGGAAAATTGGAGGGTTTACTACCAAGAGCAGAAGAGGAGACAGACAGACAGACAGACAGATACACACACACACACATGCATGCACATGGGAAAATGGGTAGAGCTTGGGCACAAGGACACCTTCCAATCTACTTCAGTATTCCAGGAGTGGTGGAAGGTCCAGATTCATGATGGTGGTTACAGAAACAGAAAAACATACAGGCTTTTGAAGATACAACTCATAGTATGTGATAACTGAAATTATCAGACAAAGGAGGAAAGGAGCTGGAGAAAATGTGGCTCAATGTCTTCCTAATTAATTGAAATATTTAAAACTTTAATGTGGCTCAAGACTGAGTATCTCTTAAGACTACTCAGTGAAAAGGCCACCAGCTTTATAACTAGTTCATAGATGAAAAGAGTTTTATTCCAAAGAACACACTGACAATGGCACCAAGCTGGATGGTATTTCTCCCATCTTGTGATTCTTTAGCCACAGAGCAAGAGGGGTCACAGTGTCATCGGAGACGCAGGGCAGACTCAGCTCCGAGCTCTCTGCGTCACCATGGGCCTTACCCAGCCTTGGTACACGATGGATTCCTCGGCGGGGGAGGGTCCGTCCACAGTGCTTCGGGTCAGGCCATGCTCACTGAGCAACTCCTGGAAGAGAATTCTTGGCGCTTGGTGGGCTCCGGCGGGGAAGTGCTCGGTGGTGACGGAGCAGAGTACAGCCTGTCCTGGGGCTGCACCTGATCCAGCAGCGGAGTCATGCAGGGCTGGAGCACAGGGCATAAGTTGGGATGGTGCTTGGGAGGTGATCGCACCATGAGGCCAAGCGCAGAGACTGGGCGTCTAGGCGGAGGGACACGGCACAGTCACCACCGGGGCTGTGTGGAGTCATGACGCCCCAGTCGAGGCCTCATGAGAAGGTGCACAGCCACACAGGGCTGCAGCGCACCGGTGTGATTGCAGACAGACTGCTTCACTTCTCTCTGCCTCGTTTTCCCTGACTTTGTTTTTAAAATAAATATAAATTTTAACAATAAAGCCATCTTCAGCATGAAACTGGGAGCATCAAAACAAGGCTTTGTGAGAAGCTCTGCACGCTGCTGGCTCTGAGAGTCACTTAGGTCCTGCTCCCCCCTCGGCATGACATTAGTCCGGCAC
This sequence comes from Petromus typicus, assembly GCA_004026965.1. Taxonomy (NCBI): domain Eukaryota; kingdom Metazoa; phylum Chordata; class Mammalia; order Rodentia; family Petromuridae; genus Petromus; species Petromus typicus. The sequence continues at coordinate 11,563 of PVIR01026668.1, read as the reverse complement.
ACACCGCTGCATCGCAGGGGGACAAGCGGCACCTGCTTCCTGCAGCTCAGGTCAGTGCAGCCCCAGCTCGTGCTCCCGTCGGCCTCTCCCTGCTCGTGCACGGGAGTGGCTGGCACTCAGGACCGAGAGTCACAAGAGTTAAGAGAAAAACTAAACTTGGATGATGTGCTGGTCTCTGAGGTGCCAGCAGCAGTGAGCCAGCTCACTTTGTCGTGGCCAGCGGAGAGCTGAACACGAAGCAATGTGAAGCTCCTCAGAGGCACGACATTCTGCTCTCTTCCTGCGGGAGGGTTTCGATTCTCTCTTGTCCCAAAGATGGGATTTTCTGACATACATTACTTGTCACTGTAAATGTTAAAACAAAAAAGATGGCGAAGAGTGGTTAGGTGAGCACTTACTATGTACCAGGCTCTTTCCATGTGATATCTAGTGGATTCCTCACAATACTCTATGAAACTGTACTACTACTGTAAGTTATTTTGAAGCTAAGAAAACAGCAGCAGCACAGAATGAAGAAGTGAGTTCATCAGGATGGCAGGGAGGGTGAAGGCTGGCCTGAGCAGGCGCTTGCTTTGAAAGTTGCTGTCCCACTGCTCACAGTCTGCCGCTGCTTGAGGACCAGCAAATGTGGAAGCAGTGAGGGCAGAGCCTGAAGGACAAGGATACAGGGAGGGGTGGTCTGGTGCAAGGCTGATGAGAGAACAGGAGATGAAAAGGAGAAAGAAGAGACGAAAAGAGAAGACTGTAAGTGTGACAGCACAGTCTTCTTTAAAAATCGATTTTATTGGAACATTTTATACATACACTGTGATCACATTTGAGATTGAGAATTTGTTCCTGTACATGACACATCTTGATTCTCATTTTTCCCATTCCCCCACTGTCCCTGCAACCTTCTCCCCCTAAATACATAAGCGTTGTTTCATTTTTACCATCAATTTTTTCTCTTTACTTTCCTTTACTCCTCTTTTCCCTTTTCCTTTTGAACATTTTCTTCCTATTTCACAATATCTATCATACAAAACGAGGGGAAAGTCGAGGCACTCAGGCTCTGCGACCTTGGGGGTTGGTGAGGTCTCAGCGGGATAATAAAGACACGAGGCTGACAAAACAGCAAGATCAACGGCCTCTTTTACAGGAGAAACAAAAATATAAATAAAGAGCAGAACAGGAAACGGGGAGACAGATCTTTTGTGAAGGGGAAGGGGACCAAGAGGGGTAGAGGGAGGAGGGTAAAGAGAAACAGAGTTGAGATGTGTTATGGTCATGTACCAGCTCCCCATGAGGAAGGCAGATATGTGCTGATAAGCATTAAGCATTACCATTGATAGCAAATGGATTAAGAATCACCTCCACCCCTGAGGGAGGAGCGAAGCTGCCCACATTCCCTCAGACTGGCAGCACTCGGAGCCAGGGCCCAATGACTGAACACATTAACCGACAGCGAACGCGCTCACGGGCAGCCTCGGGTCCCACTTCTCGGTGAGTCTCGCCGGCCTTCAGAGGATCTTCTGGCTTCGGACCAGACACTGTGGGCACCCGCCTCATGTGCAGAGCTCAGCTCTGCAGCTGCGCTGTGCGCTCACCCTGGGAACAGGGCCTCAGGCCGGTGAAAGGCCGTGCCAAGAGCTGCATTAGTCTTTACTGCAGAGCGAGGGCAGAAGTGTTCTGCTTCTGGTCCACAAATAAGTTTGGAGAGAGCTGCGCATTTTTATACATTTCTAAAATGCACCTTTTATTATCAGTGTTGAGAACGGAGCATGTGCAAGGAGTATGGATAAATCAAAAGTGGTAGAAAGCCTTAGCTACAGCGTGGCTGTTACAGTGAAGTAGGAATGTGACCCTTTCCAAACCGCAGGCACGACGGTTACTCATTCCCATCCTGAGCAGAGCCACTGATGAGCGAAGTTTCTGCGAAATGCTATAAAATAAGAACTCAATTGTAGCTGAAAGCAGATGTACCCAATAATCATAAAGTAATGAAGAGAAGTAGATTTGCTTCTTTATCACAGGAGAATTGCGTTAAGTACTGAAAAAAGGTCTGACAATTACATCTGAAATATCCAATATGATTTATTCAAGTTTGAATTAACAAATATTTGCTCTAGAAATTTATAAAGTAAAATGTGAGAAAGTACAAGCCAAACTTATTAAAAATAATCAGAAGGAGACATCCCAGATAATAATGTTGTTATCTCTACACCATTTACGCGGTTTTCTGTTAGCCAGTAATTTTGATGTGTAGTGTTATGAAGACTTCACAGCACTATGGGAAACAAATGTGACTTTTACCATTGACATGGGAGCCACATACTGCCTGAAACTCAGATTTCCGATCTGTATGAAGGAGACAACTGCTGTCATGTCAGCCTCGGTGGTGGATTAACTCACAGTTGACTCGGATGGCCAGTTGAAGTGCGGCAGCATGGAGGACCCACAGAGGACAGCTCCCAGCGGCACGAGGAGAGCACTGGACGGGAGGGCGCGGGCCGCTGGCTTTCCTGGAGGAGCTCTGCTGGGTTGGTTTTCCTGATGCGAACTGTTCTCAGTGGAGGAGAAGCTCGGGGCCTCAGAGTCGCTGGGAATGGCTGCTGTTGTCCTCAGCGGAGGTCTGGTTTCTACTGTGAGCGCCACTTCCCGGCTCCAGGGCAGACCCCTCAGCCAGGTGGCACAGGCCCTTCACCCGGTAGGCACAGGCTCTAGCTTCCGCCACTGGCCTTCTCGGTGCAGGCAAGTCACCTCAAACAAAATCCCAGAAAAGCGCCCCGAATCAGTGCCGGTGTCCACGAGGGGTGTGAGTGCCAACAGCCACAGTGGCAATGATAGCAAGTTACGACCTGAGCCGCTGAGTGCAAAGGAAACAGGAAATGTGTTCGGCTCCACACACGCAGCATGGTTAATGCCTGTGATGACTCCGGCCCACCCGCCTCTCCAGGGGCCTGTTCCTCAGAAGCAATCTGAGATCCCAATCGTTACTTCCCTCTAGCACACGACTCACTTATGATTAATTAGTTATCCATATTAACTCGATGTCTTGGGACCGCAGTGCCACAAAGTCTACTTCAGGATATCTGCCCACCGTATACATCTGATGCCAGCACAATGTCTAGGACCTCAGCAAAGACTTGGCGACAATCTTGTGCACTGTGACACAGTGGAAGGAAAAGAAGGGAAAAAAAAAGGATAGAGGAGAGAAGGAAGGAAGGAAGGAATGGTGGAAGGAAGGAAGGAAAGGGAGAGGAAGGAAGAAAAAAAGGGAAGAAAAAACAAAGAAAGAAGAAAAGGAGAGAGGAACTAGGAAAGAAGGAAAGAAAGAAGGGGCGGAAGAGAGGGCAGAAGACAGGAACTTGGGCCTTAGGCTTAGCCACATGCACACAGCCAGCAAGTCATCACGCCTGGACCTGACTTCCAAGCCTGTGGCCCTCGCTCCTGTATTACTTAAGTAATTGGCAAAGAACACCAGTGTCCTTTGTGCCAAGAAGACGGGATGGGGAGCAGCTCCCACCTGCAGGACGGCGCCCCTATTCCTCTGGGGCACTTAGGAGCATGGAACGTTTCTGCACAGGCGGCAGAGAGGAGCTGAGCCTCGCCTGGCGGACCATGGGGATTTGGAGGATGAATTCACAGAGGACACAGAGGTTGTAATGAAGTATTTGTGGAGGAAAACAGAGGCACAGAGAGGTCAGCCTCTGCCAGATCACATCAGGCCTCCTATCTTCCAACCCGTCCTGCAGAGAAGGCGCCTCTGTGATGCAAGCCAGCCCAGAAAAATAACGGATTCACTGTTGAAATGACTATCAAAGAATCAGAGCTCTTCAAAGCCATTAAAAACAACTACATGAATAAAAGCACATGACATACTTGAATCTCTAATCCCATCATTTTTTCCACCTGTCAACATGCCTCTGAACATGCCTAATGCAGGAACCATCTGGGGTAGTAGAAGAGTTCACTCGCTGCCAGACCAAGTCTGCGCTCTGATTCCTCAGACCTCGTCTGTGATGATGTCAGTGGGTGGGGGAGGTAGGGTGAGGGACCAAAGGGACGATGCCTTCCAATCTCTATCAGCCCCCACAAATGAACATACAATTTAAATAAAGTTGGAGTATTTATTATCAGGCACCGATGCAAGACAAAAAATGAAACTCACAATCCCAAACAAGCCACAGTCTCATCTGTAGCATCTGACGTTAATCCAACTTCCAAAGCAATTGTTTAAAGATGCAAATGAGATCATGAGCTTCACAGGGCTCCTCCAGTGGTTTCCACTGGCCCAGGATGACTTCCAGGTCTACGCCTGCTGCCCAAAGCCTGGCACGACCGCATCCTGTCTCCCTTCCTCTCATTTCCTCTTTCTACTGGCTTCTACCTGCACTGACTTTGCCTTGATCCTGGAGCTCAGCAAGCCCCAGTGTTCATCCTTGCTGTTGCCACTCCCGAAATGTTCTGTGCTGGATCTGCGCATGTCATGACATGTAACATCTTGGTTCAAATGCGTCTGCTCAGGAAGATCTCCCTCGACCTCCACCTGAGGCGCCTTTGTCACACTCCTTTTCCCATCGCTGACCCCATGATTCTGATGTTACATAATCTGATTACCCTCTTCATTCGATTGTTTGACCTCATCTCCTTATGCTAGAATGCGGGGTCCACTAGAGTGAGGATTCCGTGTCCTGCGTGGGACTCATACAGACCTGCGGGTGCAGCATGACGCTCTCCTGCCCCAAAGCATTTCCTACATATCTCAGTCAGACTTTGACCATGAGAGTGACAAGCTCTGTTCTTCAGTGAGCCAACTTGAGCTCTGTTGCCAGGAGTCAGAAGAGAGGAGAAAACTCAGGAGAAGAAATCCAGATGAAATAATTTCATTTCATAACTAGAATGTGAGCATTACTGAATCTTCTCTATCTATTGTCTGAAACTGAACCCAGGACTATATTTGGTTTTGTAAATGGGCCAAGATAGATTTTGATTGAACATACTTGGACTGTATTATAAGTTGTCCCACTACATAGCCTTTATTAGTAACAGTATTTTTATATAGTTCAAAACTACACCGAGCTAAAACTGCATAAAGCTCTCCCCATTCTAATAAATAATTCACCAAATTAACAACGTGTTCATTTCCTGGTCTCCAGAAATACCGGGAGCTCTCTGCAGACATGATGGTAGGGGAGAAGGGAATGACTACAGACAGCATTCTCAGAGACCCTTACAGCCAGCTCCCACTTCCAACATCATCGAGCCAGACACTTCAGATGAGAGCAGAGCTTCCAAAATACTAAAGACAGTAATATTCCTGATTTGGATGGCCCCTTTGGGGTTTTCAGAACATCTGCTCACAGACTTCGTGCTGGGATAGCTATCGAAGTGCTTACACCAAGAGCGCGTGGGCCTTTTACTGGTCTTTAGACAGGACAGTCATGAAGTGGCTTCATTTTCATAAGGAGAAAGCAGGTTCATTCGGTTCTCCAGGGCACACACATGGCATTAACCTAGGCCAGTCAGACTATGCCAAGCCGGTCTCTGCCACTGGCCTTGGGAGCTGGGAATTAAGGAATATGTGTGCACAGGGAAGGGAGCATCTCATAGTCAACCTGCTGCCTATGGGGAGACTTGGCTCAAGATAGAATGGATGTTTGACCATGAAGGATGGAAGTGACTGTCCCCCAGTTCAGAAGGAGAGGGATAGCACACAGTACAGAGAGAACAGCAAGGAGTTCTGTCTGGCCAGGACGGTGAGAGATGAAGGCAGAGTGCAGCCTGCGTGTGACTGGCTAGCACAGCACACTCAGCTGTGTGACTGCATCTCGAAGGCAGGTAGACGCTGATGTCTGACATTGGTCTGGAGACAGACGGCAAGGTGACAACGGCAAAGTCTGATCAGAGGGGTTAGCAGCAGAAGGAAGGAAGAGATCAGAGTCCAGAGCTACTTCGGAAGGGTACTCTACAGCTCTTGAGGACCTCTGAGGTGGGGCAGGAAGGAAGGCAAATGCTAACTCTGGTTTGGCTATCTGGCAGAGATAGTTCTTCAAATTAAAGATAAAAGAATGTTAGGAGGAATTCGGGAATACCACTTGTAGGGATTAGAGTCTGTCCCATGTTGTCACAGCAGAAATTGTGAGCAGCTTTTCACATGCCACATTCTGTGATTCACAAAGGGCATTTCTGACAGAAGGTGCGCAGTTTGACCACCTCTGTTCTGCTGTCTTTTAAATCTGGGGGTGCTGCTCAATGCAGGAAAAGCAAAGCGATGCCATTCATGTGCCACCGTAATCAATTCACAGAGGCGACCTGCAATGTGATGAGACAGCTGCTGAAGCCATAGTGGAAGCCATGGTGGATTTGTGAGGAGAGAAATGTGCGAGCATCCCTTGTAGAATAGCTGCACTGATAATCTACGTGCAAAACAAAATAGCAAAACAGCCACTGCGATGTTTGGCCTCTGAAGTTTAGCTATGACCTTAACAAAGGAGCACAAGCGGAGTGGGAAATACATGAGGAAATAAATGGCATTCACATCACACTGCTTCAAATTTATTATCTTATCTGAATTTCACAACCATTCTGTGAGATAGGTCTCAGTATTATTCCTACTTACAAAGGGAAAGCTGAGGCTGAAGAGGTTCCAAAACTTTCTCAGAGTCATGCAAGCAATGAAGAGTAGGAATCCTTCCTCAAGATCTGGTGCTTCCCACCACACGGGACTGACTCAGGACTGGCAGATGCAAGGGCCATGAAGGCAGAGGAGAGAGCTCTAAATGGTCACATTGTATGTGCGCTCAGAGGAGCTGTGACCCTGGGGACACTCTTTATGTCCGTTGGCAGTCACCCAACCAGCCTCAGCACCTTTGAATGTGAGAGACATCATGGTCCAAGTCTTTGTCTATTCACATTTTTGGAATCATTGCTAAAATAAACTTGAGCTGTTCTCTTCCAGAAAGAATAAAACTCCTTGGAAAAGTTCTTTCATTTGGCCTTGATTTCCTCAACTGTAAAATGAGGTTGGACCACGTTGGCTAATCTTCAAATGATGGCACATACTATCATGTATTCATGGTAGTGACCAAGATGTTCACAGAGTCTCAGTGACAATCAATTGTCCTTCTAGGGAGAAAAGGCTTTTGTTCACAGTGGGAGCTAGGCTTTTTGAGAAATGCTTTGTGGAATGAGAGCTGTGAAAGTTGAGAGTCCACAGGACCAGTGGCATCCCAGTGCAATACTTCTTACCACAGAATCCTAGGGGACAGCAAGGGTCCCTGCCCCGAGCCCGCTGGGACTGCATGCTGTGTTCTCTGAGGTATCGCCTAGACTGAAGGATCTGCATCTGATAATTCTTTTAGCTGGCTTAGTTAGGAAACAACACCCTTCCAGGTCTAGATGGTCTGCCATCTGCCTGTCAGAGAAGACTTTCCAGTTAGGCCATTACACAGGCAAAGAACACTAGGCTTGGGCCTGCAGCTGGCTAGCAAAGGTTGATTCTGCTACTTTTTAATGGTCTCTTTGTGCAAGTCACTTAACTTCACCGAGCCACAGCCGCCTCCTATTTAAATAACGATAGTAATACTTATGCTTCCCCTGGACAGACACACTGTGAGAGTAAAGTATGTACATTAACTCATGATATCACATAAAGCACTGTACCAGATCTTATGTCTCTAAAGACAGGGCCAGTGACGTGTTTTGTTTTAACTGTCATTTTTCAGTGTCTAGCACAGTTCATGAGACTAAGTGCAAAACCCCCAAATCTACCAGTAAATTGCAAAAGCACTTTAAGAACCCTTAAAACAGGGGCAAGTGTTACATCATATTATGACATGTCTTAAGTGAGTTTAGCACTCCCTTCTTTTTATTGATTTTTAAGATATGTAATATGTTATCTTTTTTACAATCCTAAAACTATAGTCCTGATGTATACTAGAAGTGGATATAAACCAGAAATACACATGAAGGCCTTTAGTGCACAGTCCCTACATTTGTGAATTAATTCATAATTCTGATTCTGAAATGACTCTTATCTTGGGACTACCACATCTTCTATGGAAATGTTCAAGCTTAGAGTTGGAGCTCAGCTTTGATTCTATCTTTGGAGCTGGAATTATGAATTATGACACAGATGTGATGCTAAGCCACATTCTTAAACACTGGGGCTGAACGAGTCTGAGAGACACCAGCTTCAGACCCCCACAGTGTCTAGTGAATGTCCAACAGTCGTCCGATGTACAGATCACGGAGCCTGATGTTGACAGACTCCTGCAAGAGAGAACTACTTTCCTGCCATCGAAGAGGACTTGTAGGTACTAATTTGCACACCGTGCGTCTGAGGCCCTCTGCCCCTCACGCTCCCATCCTCCAGCTGGCATCCACACACAGTAGCACCCTTCTTCCTTTGCCCCATTCTGAGCCTTTGTAATTTTTTTCCCTGCTTCTTGGATTCCCCAGCTAAGTAACTACACAGTGGCTCTCTTCTCCCTCCTGGAAGCACTGGCCCAACTGTCTTGTCCTTGAGGTCAGCTGTCATTCATTCACTTTTGTCTTCATACTTAGCCTTATTGGATGCACTCTACATTTATCATCTCTCTCTTATGCCTGATAGGAAGCTCAATATAGGCAGAAATGTCTGCCCATTTTTGTTCACTATTGAATTATAGCACCCAGAACAGTGCCTGACACCTACTATTCATTTGATCTGCAATTTCTGACGCACCAAGAAAGAGCTCTATACTACAGTCTATAAAGGAAGGTTGTACAAATGCATTTTTCATCTTCCAATACAGTAAGATGCAAAACTAACTTGTGGTATATTCACAAAACAATAATGGAAGAAGAGTAAACCAAAAGAAAGACAATAGCGAGGAAGCTGAATGGTTTGTGTGCCAAGCACAAGTATATTATAAGGTAAAGGTAAGAGAGCAGAGTCAGTTCTTAGAATTCAGCGTATGGAAGGAGCAGATGTAGAGATCAAATCATTTAGAAAATACCAGAGATCTCACAGCTAGAGGTTCTCGAGGCATGTCAGATCGTAAACTCATTTTGCTTGTGAGGAATAGTCCTGGAATGCAAATAACTTCTCTCAGCACACAACCGAGCAGGAAGGATACGCAGACTCAAACCCAAGTGTGATTTCTGGGCCTTTGTTTTTTCTAACCAAAAGCCTAAACTATACAAATTTAGCAAACACACTGAGCTTCTAAGATGAACGAATTATCCAGTTAGAAATAGTCTGCCACCTGACAAAACTCCACCCACCATCACTCTACCATAATACACAAACAACCTTACAGCCATCTGCATTTATGATTTAAAAAAATACTTTCCACAATTCCAAATCAAATACTGTAACTCCAGCGTCCCCCACTTTCAGTCTTGGTTATAAAGCAGAAAAAAAGAGAAAGAACGCAGGAAAGGAAAGGTGGGATGGAGGAGTGGGGAAACTGAGGAAAGGAAAGGCAAAGATACAAGAAGGTAAAAGAGAGAGAAAAGGAAAATGCACACAGACACTGACAACACAGACTCAGAGTCTTTCAACAGCTGGCACAGTTGGTCTCCCTCTTATAAAGCCGTTTCCTTGGAGACAGTCACCAAATAATCCAAACCCAAGCGCACACCTTCAAATGAACAATCTCTTTTCCTCTGCTTCTCAGGCTATGCCGTCTTCTACCCCAGCTTGGTACTTCATAATGCATTCTTTTTTTTTTTTTTTTTAGGTTTTTTGAGACAGGGTCTCGCTTTGTGGTTCAGGCTGGCCCTCAGCTCAGCCTCAAACTCACATCACAATCCTCCTGCCTCTGCCTCCCGAGTGCTGGGATTACAGGTGTGAGCCCACGCCCGGCACTGTGGTATGTGGTACTGGTTGCTGCTGGGTGTGGGTCTCCACACCCAGTATTGTTATGTGGTTACTGGGGAATCGAACCCGGGCCCTTGCGCTTGCAAGACAGGCGCCGGAACCACTGAGCTAACTCCCCGGCCCTCATAATGCATTCTTAATCCTAATTGTGGCATGTTTATCCATTTTATTTCTCTAGTGAGAAGACAAATTCGAATAATTTATTTTTCATATCTACCACAATGGCCCGAATGACACCTACTCACACGAAGTACACAGTCGTCTGAGACATCCACCTCTAGTTTTGCTCGTTTATTCACTATACAAATGTGGCAGCTGTGCACCATGCACGAAGGTGCGGCGTGAAGATGGCCCGTGCTCACGTCGCCAACCCACGGCACGGTCCCCACCATCACAGTGTGTAATGCAGCTGCAGGGACTCAGGAGCCCGGGGTGTGTGCGTGGGGTAACGAGAAAGACAAAGGAGAGGTGGCAGGTGTCCTAGAGTAAGGGTTGGTCACTCCATAAGCTGGGAAAGTGTTTTAGCCAAAGCAAGAGCTCAAAGGCAGGAGAGAGCTTTTCCTAAGCACCGGGAGACAACAGGCCATGAATGTTGGCAAGGATTGGATGAGCTCGAAGAAGCAGGCCAGGACACGCAGAATCTCTTCAGTTATGAGTTGTCAGGGACATAGGAACAAATAGAACAAGGAAGTAATGTGATGTGAGTGATTTGAATGTAGGTGCCAATGTCTTTCTGATATCCGGCAGAGGCAGTTAATTGACATGCAAACGCCAGGAATGGTGATGGATCCCTCCCAGAGTCCAAAGTCCTCCAGTTCTCCCTCTGGTAAGGAGTCATTCTGCGCCCACAGACAGGTTTGGCTGGAGCCTGGAGCCCCCTCTATCCCACCCCCTTTACCTTCTACCTCTGACCACCTTCTCATTCTGCTAAGTCCTTCTTAGGGGTATTTTCAGGAACACAAGCCCAATTTCATTACACCTCTTCTCCCTCCGATTTGTCATTCTTACCTCAGTAAAGTCTCTCTCTCCTCTTAATAGCATTTCTGAGTTTATATAACAACTTCACTTAAAATTTAAGAGCAGTTCATACGATAACATTGAATTAAGAAAAGATAAAGAAGTAAATCGGAATGTAACTGAAAAATCAAATGTCCTGAGTTGCTAAAACTTCTGAAATTATTTTTCTGAAAATATCTTCATATTTTTTTCTCTTGCTTCTCATTTCCTCTAATTAAACTTTGTTTGTTCATAATTACCTTAGATAAGCTGTGCTGGAAGTCTTAACAGCAAGATCAATCCCAATAACTCTTAAAATTAAGTCGTGTCATGTACTGGTACAAATTCTCAATGTCACCTGTGATCATAATGTGTATATAATACATACTAATAAAATCAATAAAAAAGTACACATTTAATAGCATCCTTTTCTTCTGGCGAATTACTATGGTAATCATATTGTTCTTTAAACATTTCATGGCCAATACTAAGCATTTCAGTCAGATACTAGGGGGTAGCCGTTGTCTGACTTTTGTGGACTGACCAGAATTTACATCATTATTCTTATAAGAAAACATGTTTCAAGAAACCAAACCACAAAGAAAGTTTCAGGAACATAAAAATTGTATACTGGTGACTTTCTGTGCCTTGTTTATTTGAAAATTGATAGTTTATGTGCCAAATCCCATTTTCTAGGATTTCCGAACATGATTTCTTTTA
>PVIR01026667.1:0-23672 GCA_004026965.1 Petromus typicus | reverse complement strand
AAATCAGTAGTTTTATTCTCCGTTTCATTAATTTTACTTTAGTTTTAATTTCTCTGTTGTTTTTTGCTTTGGCTTGTTCTTGTTTTAATGAGACTTTGAGATGTATCATTGGGTTAGTTGAGAGCTTGCAGATTTTTAAATGTAGACACTTAACAAAGTTCAAGAGGGTAATCTGTATTACAAAATACTTACTAATTTAAATGTTAGTCACATCTAAAAAATATTTTCACCACATCTGTGTTGGGTATTTTGTGCTCCTTACCCTAGTTGACACATAAAATTTGCCAGATGAGCAAAAATAACTGAAACAAATAGGCTTTTACTAGAGGCCCTTCTTAAAAAATTAATTTTATTCATACATGTGTGCAGTTCATATGGTTTATAATAATTCTGGGGAGTGGTCACATATACATATCACAGTGGGTTTTTTAAAGTCCCATTCTATTCCTTCTCTGTCCCTCCCTCCTCTTCCAAGTCTCCCACCTCATTATCTTAGCTCATGCTATGGCATATAATGTTTACATTAGTTGAGGTTATTAGGTTCCTGTGCATAGCATAACTTTATTCTATGATTTTCCTTTCCCCTCTTTCTCATTCCTTGCACGTTTTTTCTTGGACCACTTCTTCTTTACAAGGGTTCTGTCTCCTTTTCCTTTTCTATCCATTCTTTTATTATTTTCCTTGTTTGTGCTTTGCCTCCCTCAAATAAGATATATATATTATTCCATTACATGTAGATACCACATTTTCTTTATCCAGTCATTTGTTGATGGGTAAACCCTGGCAGTTTCCAGGATTTACCTATTATGAGTGGTGTTGCTATAAACACTTGTATGCATGTATCACTGTAATATGATGCCTTAAACTCTTTGGGGAATATACCTGGCAGGAGATCACTGGATTGTATGGAATTTCTAATATCAGTTTTTGAGAAATCGCCATTCTGATGTCCATAACGAACTTACTGGTTTATGCTCCCGCTTTTTCTCCACAGCTTGCTTAACTTTGTTATTGTTTAATTTCTTAATGATTGCTATTCTTTCCAGGGTAAGATGGAATCTTAGCATTGTTCTACTTTTCATTTCCTTAATGTCCAGAGATGATGAGCATTTTTTCATGCATTTGTTCAGCATTTGTATTTTTTTCCTCTGTGAAGTATCTGTTCATTTCTCTTGTCCATTTCTTGATTGGATATTTAATTTTAAGTGATTTAATTTTTTTGTGTTCTTTGTATATTCTTAATATTAGTTCTCTGTCTGAGGAGTAGCTGATAAATTTTTTCCCCCCATACTATAGGTTGTCGTTTCACTCTGATTGATTCTTTTACTGAATAAAAGCTTTCTAGTGTGATATAGTCCCATATGTTGATTCACTCTAGTGATATTTATCAGTAATATGTATCAGGCTAATTGAGAAATAACATACCTTGTCACCCTCTTTTGGGGTCACCCTCCTTTATCCTAGAGAAGAAAGTCACAATTGTAGTGTAAGATTATAAACCATCTTCACCCACAAAACCAATAAACCCCATAAACCAATTCTTCACCCACAGTTAATTTATGCACTGCATGTGGCTGCTGTGCCTTCTGTAATGGGGACAAACAGCCCTTCCACAATGATTTTATGGAATCAGTTATTTAAAGCTGAAGGGGTTGGGAGCCAGGTAATTCCAGAGAGAAGAATGAAATAGAGAAAAGGGAAACTTCTTTTACACTCTTCTGTTCTGTGGTAGGGGAAGAAGAAAACAGGAGGGGGGCGAAGAACACTAGTAATGGTAAAAGTATGTTCTATGTGTAGAGGGGATTACAGGGAAAGTTGAGTACACAATAGGGAGAAATGGGGATAGGAAGAGGATTCTCTGACTAATATAAATATTAGAGAAAAAGTTAGACAAATGAAAAGAGGGAAAGAAAGAGAGGAAAAATAGAGCATGAATGACACAAGATGAAGCAGTCAGGTGAAGCGATATAAATGAAAGTAGGAGGAATATATAGAGAAAGGGAGAATTTTCTTATCCTCTGTAAACTATGGGGAACAAAAAGCAGAAGCAAAAGCATACATGTACAAACAGACATGCTCAATAAAGGGAGAAAGGGCAAAATAATAGAATAAAAGTGTGGAAGAAAATGTATAGCAGGAGGAAAACAGCAAAGAAGAAAAAAATTTAAAAATGATAATACAATCAAATAAAGAAGAGTAGAAGGAAGTTTTCTATTGTTTTGGATGTACGGCTCTTTTCCTAAGCCTTTAGCCTAGGTTAAGGAGTGGAGCTCTGACTGGCGGCCTCTGTTCATGCTTAGGTCTCAGATGGCAGCTTCCTGTCTGGGCTGGTGTGGATTGAGATCTGCTTTTAGTGGGATCAGGATGCCAGGATGGGCTTCCAGGGCTGCAGGCTGTGGCCAGGGCCTGGCCTCTGACTACAGGAGCAGGCCTGGGTCCCCAGCCCTGACCTCTCCAGCAAATCTATTCTCCAGCTGCCATGCTCTCTGGATGCTTGGCAGTGGGGCAGCAGAGGGCCTTCTATGTTCCAGGTTCACACACCTAGCAATTCCTACCAGTTACTTCGACTGTCCTCGGGTTGTCCGCAGTCACTCACCTGCCCTTGACTGGAAGACCACCCTAGAAGCAGTGTCCTGCTTATTCCAACTACTGATGACTGTTTTGCTCCCAACTGAGCAAAAAAGTTAAACTCATTGGACCGCCACACTGGCGCCTCCCCAGCCTGTTGGTGGAGTAACATCTCTTCTCTCCACACTGTGATGTATTTCATCTGCATCATGTAACAGTCTTTTCTTCTCCACTGTCAGTTCTCTCCTGGTTCCTAGGTAACCATCCTCTCTTGGCTCTGTCTGTCTCTGAGTCATTGTTTTCCTGGAGGAGTTGAGCTACTGGTGCTTGCTGCTACAGCATTTTGAGACTCCCCTCCAGCTAAGGCTACACTGTGTGATGTTTCCTGTAATGTCCACCTTAGAGGTGCTCTCACTTTTTATTTGAGTATTTTAGTTGTGTCTTAAATATCCTCTAATGTAGATAATTCATTTATTTGTGTGACCCTTTCATTATATAGAAGCCTGTTCATTTGTAGTGCAGTGTAGAGGGAGAAAGAAAGATTCTTTAGTCTTACAGTTACGTCAGTCTTTTGGTAAGCTTGTACCACCAGGTGTGTTAGCTTCGTGGTTTTTTTCTCGGTTTTGTTGTTCTTTGTTTCCTTAGGAGGGGTCAGAAGATCAAGGTTTGCTGGAGTGATTTCCATTCCTTACTTTACACATCACTGAGACAGAATTCCTGACATCCACAGCAAAAAGGAAGACAAGTTTATTTGGCCTCGCGGTTTTTAGAGATTTCAGTCTGTAGCTGACTTGTTCTGAGGCAGAAATGGTAGAGTGGTAGGGCCTGGGTGGACAGCTGCTCATCCCATGATATGTAGGGAGAGAGGAGACAGGGATATCTCTGACTCGTCTCTCTCTGTCTCTGTCTCTGTCTTGTCTCTGCCTCTGCCTCTCTGTCTGTCTGACTGTCTCTCTTTCCTGTCTCTACATTTGTATCTTCTCCCGGACACTTTCCTATCCATCACCTTCAACTAGGACCCGGCTCCTAACAAGTCACGCCCGTGAGTCACTTTATACATGAGAGTTTTGGAGGACATTCTATATCGTAATACTTGGACTGATTAGAAGCTGATAGAACTCTAACAATCTAGGCTCTCGTAAAGTAGTGTTTCCTTATAACAAATCGTATTAAAAAGAAAGGAGTATTTTAAAATGTCACTCTCCTCCCACTAGGAATGGGAAGGGGTTTTTCGTCCACCTTCTCTGTGAAAACTTGATGAGGCTTCTCTAGGCAAAGCTCAGGCAACAGTATACAGCTATCAGTTCCTGCCTGTTTTGAAGTCTTTTAACTCTCAGACTTGGCCTGCAGCAACCCTTCAGTGATCGATCAGCTGCAGATTAGATTTTTCTTATCCTGATTTTCATGGACCTTGCCGCTCTTGGTCTTTTGTTATAGTAAATTGTTACTCTCTGTGTCCTCATGGTTTTTCAGATTTGGAGGTATTGGTTTGCCTAATGATCGCAATTCTTTGTTAGATTTAAAGGAATTGTGGACTTCCAGTTTGCTTGAATTTGTTCTTTTTTAAAATGAAGATATGATTTCTGAGATCCTTATGTGTTGGTCTAGAAACTAGAAGTCTTGCTATTGAATTTTTATTGTTTCATTGAGTAATGCTAAGCTCTTAATTTTCTGAGATTTATCATCTATGAAGTAGCATTTAGAATAATTCCTACAATTTAAGTCTTAACTATATCTTATCAAATGCTAGAATGCTACACTCACTCATCTTTTAGCTAAAACTTTGCACAAAATTTAAATGTACTCTAATGTTATGGCTTGATTTTATGTATAATTGTATAAAGAATTGCCATATAATTTCTTTTGGTAAGAATATAGTTTATCTTTGTCACTGTTAGTTATAAAGTAAATAAGATAACTAGTTCCTTTTTAGCATTGCAGTAAATAACAAGACTTATCTTAGCCTAGTATATTATCCATAATTAAGTGATTCTTGCTCTTTAACCTTATATTTCTCTTTTATTTTCACCTTGTAGGAAGCTCAGAAATAAGTGTTCATTTCCAAGCACTGTTAGTTTCCTTATCACTTCTCCTTTCTTCATTTATCATTGTTTTAATTGTTCTTGCTTCATTACTTTTGTTTTCTTTTTAAGTTTTTTGAGACAGGGTCTCGCTTTGTGGTTCAGGCCGGCCCTGAGCTCAGCCTCCAACTCACATCACAGCAGTCCTCCTGCCTCTGCCTCCCGAGTGCTGGGATTACAGGCGTGAGCCACCACGCCCGGCACTGTGGTATGTGGTACTGGTTGCTGCTGGGGTGAGTCTCCACGCCCAGTGTGGTATGTGGTTACCGGGGATCGAACCCAGGTCCCTTGCGCTTGCAAGACAGGCACCGAAAGCACTGAGCTAACTCCCCAACCCGCTTCATTACTTTTCTATTTCTTATGAAAACTTTCCTATCCATTGTAAAGTAGTTTAGTATTAGTAATAAATAAATTAACTATGCTCCGGAGTTTTAGGTCTTATGCTGTCACCTTCCCTTTTTTTGTTATTTGTAACAAATAGGCAAAAAAAAATCTTATATACATTTTTGTAAAAAAGTCAGTCTGATAATGAAACTGATTTAATAACCCCTTATTAGATTGGCGTCTGTGGTTTGAAAAATACTGCTTGGGAAATATTCTTGTTTATGTGTAGCTGGAGATTTCGTTTAAAGTGCTTATAGCCACATTGTATACACTTCTTTCCTTTAAATGGGGGAAAAGCTGAAATATATACTGAGAAAAAAAAATAAATACAGTATATTAATATAACAGTCATAATATACATTAAAGTAATTTTACTGCAGCTGTATCATCAATATGGATGAATTTGGGAGCACATGTTGAACAAAAATAACCAGAACATATATAGTATAGTAAACTTAGATAAAATTTAAAAAGAAGCTAATATATAATATATTAAATAGGAATATATGTGTCTTCAAAGCATAAAGAAGAGCAAGAAAAATATAAGAGCAGGATAGTGATTAACCCTGAAGGGGATAGGAGGTGTTAAAAGATATGAGAACATATACAACAAATGTATAGTCTTACAAGGTAATATTACATTTGTATTTCAGGTATATTCAGGACATTTCCAATTACTTTTTCATTTATTCTTTACCTGCTTAACATATTCTTTTTGTAATATCCAGTATTTAAAATATTTTAGTAGAAGCAGCATACAATGAACCATTAATATCATAACTTTGGAATACAGAAAATATTTTTAGTTTATTCCTAAAACTCAGTCCATTTTTATTCCATTCCTGAATCTTACCCTAAATATCCCTTCATTATTAGGTCCTACAGAGAAATTTGGATAAGGAATAAAAATGAAAGTACATAATATATTGGTACTTGGATATCAATGTCAGTGATAGACGAGAGATGAAATAAAGACCAGTTTCTTCTGAGGCTGTAACTGAAAAATAAAATGTCTGTGTTGAATTTCTGATTCTTGGTTGACAGACGGCAATGTTGAATCTGACTTAGAGGCTTCAAGTAAAGCCTTTCTGCCCAGATAGTATGTGCTTAGTAAGAATGAGTTGAAAGAATGGATGGGTGGACAGAAGTTGAAAAATCTAGCAAAGACACAGCATCAGGAGTTCTGTTTTATCATGCTACTCTGAAGTAGCAGTACATAATCCGAATAGAGTTATCATGAAGAAAGTTGAAATGTGAAGTTGGGTAGCAGGGTGTGAGGGCTAGATTATGGACTAGATAGTATTTTTCAGATAGAGTTACGAAAAGTCAGTAGAAGGTGTAAGTATTCTGAGAGAAAAGCTATAATGAAAAAAGAGGGAATTGAGTCATGAGTATATCCACCAATTAGTTGTCATTCAGATATTTCTAGCTATCGAGAAGACTACTGGGTTAAAAATTATAGCAGTCGTAATATTCTGAATATTCTGTCTATAGGATAGGAGAGTTTTAGTACCCAAATAAACTTAACAGTTTGTATTCTTTGAAATGACTTTTGCCTTCACAAAATTGTGTTTCTCTGAAGTTTTCCAAATGCCATTCAAAAAAGAGTATCATTTTTAGTTTGAATATTCATGCATTTGCTTTACTAGAATGTTTTATAAAATTTTATTTTTTCCTATTGTATACTAATTCTGAAAGTTTATTTTTGGTATAGGTTAACATTTAGTGTCTATTTTTAATCTCAAAATTAAAAATAAATATACTTGAATATTTTAAGTAAAAAAATCCATGGACATGTCAAAAGACATGAAAATTGTGATGATAGATTTTATTATGAAAACAAGTTAATCCTGACTAGAAACTGAAATTTAAAACTCACAAGGTAAAATAATTTTTTCTTAAGTATACTGGTTTACTAATAATTCAGATATGTTTCACAGAGAGAATCATTACTGAAGCAGGAAATAAATGACCTTGTAAAACGGAAGATTGAAGTAGATGAAGAAAATGCTTTCTTGAGGGAAGAATTCAGTAACTTGCAAAAGAAATTTAAAGATAAAAGTCAAGAAGTTAAGGTGTGTTGACTTGTACATAGTTTTATACCACTGTTGCTTTGAAGTCCTGCTTTAAGCTTTGTCAGCCTTTGTGGCACAGAAAGTGACAGGCTTGGAGGAAAGATTGCCTTAGGCCCTGCTGTACCATACAGTTTTCTCACATGTAAAAACTCTGATAAAGATGCTTTAAAGCAAAGACTCCAAGCTTTATAACTTTCACATTAATAGTTAATGATGGAAATGGAGCTAAGAAAGTAGGAGTGTGAATATGTGGCTTTTTTTTAATTAGATTCTGGTGGGACTGACATTATTAATTGATAAAACCCAGGTCTGGGAGGATATGTCTGTGTGGGTCTCAAAAATAGCTGGGGACAGCATCAAAGGCAGCTTGATCAATTAATGGGCTCTTTGCAAATGTGTACTCATCAAAGCTGTCATCCTGTGAAAAAATATGACCCATCCACCTGCATGAAAAGAGGCCAATAAAAGTACACAGGTGACCTTGGCCATCAAATATAGAACAAGCTGCTGTGCGGGTAAAACTGCACAGTTTATATTTGCTGATTAGTTCTGACTTTTTTTTTCTTTTTGTTTATCGGCCCTCGTGGTACTGTTCAACAGGACACTAAGGAGTGTGCACAGAATAAAGAGGAGCAGAACAGACTGGTTATAAAAAACCTGGAGGAGGAAAATGAGAAATTAGGTGTCCGCTGTGCTGACCTGCTAAATGACCTGGAGAAACTGAGGAAGGAAGAAACACATTGGAGAGAAGAAAAGTACAGCACTGGTGCGAAAATAAAGGTACACAATGAGAACAGGACGCACACTCTAATTTTGGATGTAGCTTCTTGTAGGTAGTTTAATACATGTTATTTTTTTAAATCACAAGTTACATATTCAAAAGCACCAGTGGGGACCAACATTAATTTATATTCTTTCACTTAAGACCCACAGCTTTTTAAAAATTGATGTTGCAAAGCAGGAAACTGACTTCAAATGGTTATCCTAAAATATAATCATTAAAAAATAAAGGCTATTGCAATTTGACATAAAAAGTGTTTTAAAAAAACAGAATTATGAGTTTTGACGTTTTAAAATTAAGGCTTAAGTTTATAAATACAGATAGAATTTATGAAGTTATTTTTAAACACTTTTCTAGGGCTCTTAGTGTAAAAAATTCTAAAAAAAGTTAAAATTCTCATGTGTTCTGAACTGTGATTTTTTTTTTTTTTTGGCTTAAAAATTTCTAATACCATTTTAATGGAAGACAACAGTTACAATCAGTATACAATATTTCTACATGCTTTTTTCCTCAGTTCTTTTCAAAATAACATTTTTTGTGGCATTTTCCCTGACTTGACTTTTTGATCACTCATTTTCCTATCAAATTTCAAGGTTTTCTTTTGTCATGCATTTTATAAAAAAAGGCAGAAACAAGGTGAGTGTGGTAGTCTTCCTATGTATGTGCACCATAAAAGAAAATATAGATAACACATGTAAGTATGCATATTCAGCAATCGCATGGATATGTCACATGGATATGTGTGAGTGCACATGTGCATGCGTGTTTAAAATGGGGAGAACGATGTGCCTGAATGTGAACAGCCCATTGAAGATATACAACAGAATAGATTAGGAATTAATGCACAGAGAGTGACTGAGCTCATGAGGAAATTCAATCCTTGTGCATTTATTTTCTTCATTTTTATGCTTCTGCTTTTCTGCAGTCTTCACAAAATTGGTAGGATGGTTAGAGCAAGTGGCGCACTCCCTTGCGTTGGTTTATTGCTACATGATTACTTGGTGATAATTTTCATGCCTTTATGCAAGTCAAATAATCAGTTCTGTAATTTTGCAACATTTTTAGTTCTGCAGTTTTAAGAAAAAATTTTTGTAACTTAGATAAAGTAAAATTACTTTCAAAGTTTTGTGAATTGACGGTTGGTTTTGATATTTTCTTCGCTATTTTTGTTTCTCAAATTTTTTTGTTACATAGTTTTTCATATCCTAAAATCTGTGTTTAGAATTCACTGTTGGATATGGTATTTTATATCATTTACTTTACAGTTTTCATGGTTTATGACCCAGTCTCTCTCACATCTCTGTTTCTTATCTGCATATATTTATTTCTGGACTTTATATTGTTTTCATGGTTTTAAGTATTGTAATTTTGTAATTTAAATAAATATTTCATAGCAAAGTCTCATTTATTATTTTTCTCTCTGTAAATCATTAGCCTAATATGTGTTTCTTTGGTAGATTTTAATATTGAGTCATTTTACTATACTAATGGAAAATATTAGAAAGCAGATTGGAACCACACTTAATTTGTCAATTAATTTTGAAAGAATTATGATCCTTCCATGAAATGTGGAATAAGGTTTTATAAACGTCTATACATGGTACTGCCCTGTTTTATTAATTTATTGCTAGCTACTATTATAAATAACATTTGTATTGTAGTATCAAATATATTTGCTATTTTTAAATAGATAATTTCCAGAATATAGGAATATTGTTAATTTCTTTTATCTAGTGGTTCTGTTGAATAATTTTTCCCTGGTCATATTCCAGTATTTTATGTAACCTTGTATATTTTTCTAAGTTATATAATTACCTGGTCAATAAGAAAGCTATGCCTCTTTGTATCCTATAAAAAAGCATTATTATAATGTAACATATATACTATGTGTTTCTTCAATTTCAAGAGCAAAAGTTAATGGTTTTTAGCTTCTGTACAAAAGTAAAAGATCATCATCACAGTCAATTTCACAACACTTTCAGTGTCCCCAAAGGAAGTCCTATATCCTTTACCAGTCATTCCACATTACTCCCAAATAGCCAGCCCTAAATAATCACTAATCTATTTTTCTATGTATTTCTTCATTCTGTAAACATTTGTAATAAATGAAATTACAATATCTGGGATTTTGTGACCAATATCTATCTTCCGTGAAGATTATCCATCTTATAGCATGTATGAGTACTTTATTCCTCTTTAGTATTGAATAATACTGTTACATAGCTATTCTGCTAGTAAGTGGCTATTTATCACTAGTATATGGATAGTTGAGTTATTGCCACCTTTTGGCCATTTTGAATGATGCTGCAGTGAATATGTAGAGAACTTTGTGTATGTATTGGAGCTCAAAAAAATGATCCTGCAAGATATGACACCTCTAATTTTTTTCACACTGAGTATTTTAAGTTGAAGGAAGTTGAGAAAGCTACACAAGCAGGAACATCACTCAGTGAGCTCCTGCCGTGTCCTTGAAAGTAGGAGGTGTGACTCCCCCCCATCCCACAGAGTGCTGCCTTACACCCAGAGGTCCTGAAGGTCCGAGGGGGCCAGCCGTGCCACGCCCAGTCATTTTACTGCCCTGCTTTGTCTCCCCATCATACTTGTATCAAACTTCAAAAAATGCATTTTCCCCTGGATCTTTAAACTTTCATTTCTGAAATTTCCTGTATCATATAAAATGTGGGTAAATAAAGGTTTTTGTTTTTCTTTTATTAACCTGTTTTATATTACAGGGTATCAGTCATGAACTTTACCATAGGTAAGGAGAAGATAATACTTTTTATCCCATATATAGAATATGCTTTCATTTCTCGTATGTATAGACCAAAGGGTAAATTTTTTCAGTCTCATGGCAACTGTGTTTTTAAGTTTTTGAGGAAGCTGCTAGAATGTTTTCCAGAGCAGTGACATATCTTTGTGCTCTGATTAGCGTGTATGAGGACTCTCCTTTCTCTATGTCCTTGGCAACCTCACTGTTTCCGGCCTCACTGGTTATAGACATTCGCATGGGTGTGAAAGTTGTATCTGTTGTGGTTTTAATGTGCATTTCCTGATGGCTAATGACGTTAAACTCTCTTTCATATTTTACTATCCATGTGTATATCTTTGGAGAATGCCTGTTTGAATCCTCTGGATATAAGTACCTTAGTTTGAAACCACTGTCTTAAATTCTTTGGACTTAAATTTTACATTTTTGCTTTCTTGATTTTTCATTTAAACAGACCCTTACTGTATTTCAGGCTGGTCTTGAACTCCTGAATCCCCATGTCTCTCAGCCTCCCAAGTTGCCAGGACTAAAAAGAACACACCATCATGCCCAGCTTAATGGTGCTCTTTAAAACACAAAATTTTTCATTTTGTTGACATTTAATTTATCTTTGTTTTTGTGTTTCTGCTTCTCAAGTTTTTGGTGGCTGATCTAACAGCTATGACATAACTTTTTAATGTGATGAGAAATGTGAGTCCAACCTCATTTCTTTTGTTTATGTTAATTCTGCACAATTTGTTGAAAAGATTTTCTTCCTCATCACTGGATTAACTTTGTATCATCATTGAATATCATTTAACTGTGATTGTCATAGTTTATCCATGGACTTCCAATGCGCTCCTTTGATGTGTACAACTATCTTCATGTTTTTACCACAGTGTCTTAGATTACTGCACATTTGTAGAAGGTTTTGAAACTCAAAATGTGTATGTTTCCAAATTCATTTTTCTTTTTCAAGGTTAACTGTGCTGGGTTTCTTCCATTTCCATATGAATTTTAGAATCTGGATTGCTGTTTCTATGAAAATTTAGCTGGGATTTTGACACTTTGAATTCAATCAAGGAGGTCAATTTGAAGGAGAAGAATTACTGGTTTAATGTCATTAAATCTTTTGATCTGTCATGTGATACATTTCATTTAATTCTTTTTAAATGTCCACAATATTTGGACTTTTTGTAGTTCAAGTTTGTGGTTCATTGCATAATTGTTTTCCTACCTAATCTTTTTGAAGCTATTCAAGTATGTTTGTTTCTTAATTTCCTTTTCAGATCTTTCATTGTTACTGTAGTTATTAATTTTTGTATATTGATCTCTTGTATGATCTTCTTGAACAACTTCACTAAGTTTAATGGGTTTCTGGTAGATTTATCAGAAGCTTCTGCAAATGACACAGTATTTAAGTAGAGTAGTTTTATTTCTTCCTTTTTAGGCTGTATCTTTCTAATTTGACTTTATATCATATTGCCTTGGCCAGAGTTTCTAGTACAGTATTGAATAAAGGAGACCACACATCCATGTCTTGTTCTTGATCTCAGGAGGAAGATTCATGTTTTCACTTTTAAGTATGACAATAACTTTTTCAAATATTACTTTGTTGAATTGAAGAAATTCTCTTATTCTTAGCTTGAGTATTTTTTAATCATGAAGTGGGGTTAAAGTTTAGTAAATGCTTTTCTGCAATTCTCTTGAGTTGATTACATAGTCATGGTCCTTTTTTATTGGTATAATGCAGAGGAAGCACACCTTTTAGAGCTTTCAGTGATAGGAGCAGCCCTCTGTTGCGTGTGTGTCACAGGTTCACCAACACTACTGTAGTATATTACATTAATTGATTTTGGGATGTTAAACTAACCTTATGTTATTGAATTTTTTAATCTTCATTTGGTTTTAGTATCATGGTAATGCTGGTCTGAGAGAACAAGTTAGGATGTGTTCCACATTCTGACTTTCAGAAGAGTTGGAGAAAGATTAGTATTAATTATTTAAATGTTTACTAGAGTTTAACAATGAAGCTGTGTAATCATGGATTTTTTATGTTGGAATGTTTTAATCCAGTCTCTTTGCCTATTACTGGGACTTTTTATTTCTTCTTGAGTCAATTTAGGTAGCCTTTGTATTTCTAGTAATTTGTCTACTTCATTCTTGTCTAACTTGTTGATACACAGTTGTTAATAGCATCTTTACTAATTCTATTTATATCTGTATGGTTGTAGTAATGATTTCATTTCAAGTTTTGATATACTCTCAGGATCCATTGGGAATTCGTACCAGAACCCTCTGTAGATAGCAAAATAAAGATGGTCAGATCTCTGGCATATCACCCCATATATTTTAAATAATATGTAGGGTACTTATAATACTCAAGACCCCATAAATGTTATGTAATTAGTTGTTATACTCTGTTGTTTAGGGAATAAAGGTAAGAAAAAAAATCTCTACCTGTCCAGTACAGATGCAAGTTTTATTCTGAATGTTTTATCCCAAGCTGGTTGAATCTAGGGATACAGAGCTGACTGATACGCAGAGGGTTGTATTTGCATATTTTCTGTATTCCCCTGACAGTTTAACAGAAGGTTTGTTTATTTTGCTTGTCTTCAAAGAATCACTTTTAACTGATTATTTTTCTGTTTCTATGTTTTAAAAAAATCTTCACTGTAATCTTTTTTTTCTATTGTTTTTGAAGTTTGGTATTCTTCTTGTTTTTCAAGCACATATTTAGATTATGAATTACAGATATATTCTCTTTTAAATGTAAGCACCTGTTGTTTCAAATTTCCTTCCGAACAGTACCATTTTTCTCTAAACTTTCATATTATGTTTTTGGTTTTTTTTGGTTTTTTTTAGATTTTTTTGAGACAGGGTCTCGCTTTGTGGTTCAGGCTGGCCCTGAGCTCTGCCTCCAACTCACATCACAATCCTCCTGCCTCTGCCTCCCGAGTGCTGGGATTACAGGTGTGAGCCACCACACCCGGCACTGTGGTATGTGGTATTGGTTGCTGCTGGGTGTGGGTCTCCACACCCAGTATTGTTATGTGGTTACGGGGGAATCGAACCCGGGCCCTTGCGCTTGCAAGACAGGCGCGAAACCACTGAGCTAACTCCCCGGCCCTCATATTATGTTTTTATTTGCATTTGATTATAATTTTGGGGAGCACAGGGTCTCACTATGTAGCTTAGGTTGGCCTTGTACTCATTATATGCCCCGTATGGCTTCAAACTCACAGCAGTCCTCCTACCTCAGCCTCCTGGGTGTACCACCTGGCCAGCTATATCTATAAATCTTCTAAATTCTCTGTAATTTCCTCTTTGATCTATTGGTTGGTTAATTCTCTATGTGAGAGTTTTCCTCTTTCTCTACTGCTAATGATTTCTAGTTCCATTTCTTTTGAGTTCAGAGAATACGATAGATATAATGTTTTAAAATTTATTTACAGTTGTTTTATGACTTGGTGTATCATCTTTTCAGGGAGCTGTTCCATGTGTACTTGAGAAGAATGTGTGTCTACTGTTTTAGGGTAGGTTTCTAAGTATGCCTGCTAAGTCTAGTAGGTTTCTAGTGTTCTTTAAGCCTTCCATCTCTCTGCTGACCTTATGTATAGCTCTTATATTATTATATAAAGAGTTTGATTTCTTTTCATTATTATTATTATTATTATTATTATTATTGTTGTTGTTGTTGTTGTTATTGTTTTTTTGAGGCAGGGTCTTGCTTTGTAGTTCAGGCTGGCCCTGAACTCACTATGTAGCACAGGCTAGCCTCTAACTCAGCAATCCTCTTGCTTCTGCTTCCTTAATGCTGGAATTACCAGCATGAGCCACCATGCCTGACATTGTGATATGTGGTACTGGGGATCAAACTTAGGACCTTGCGCTTGCCAGGCAGACACCAGAACCACTGAGCTAAATCCTTGGCTTCTGTTTGATTTGTTTTAGTTGTGTCTGTATTTACATTCTTTTGACTTATACATATTACTTTGTTTTTTTTTTTTAGGGGTTGAGTTTGTAGGGAATGAAGATTGAACCTAGGATCTTCATGCTGTGCTGCATTCTCAGCCTTTTATATTTTATTTTATTTTTATTTTGGGAAGATCTCACTAAACTCCTTAGTACAGACTTGAACTTGTAACCTTCCTACTTCAGCCTTCTGCTGTTGGGATTACAGGCATATATTACCACATACTGCTCTGTCAGTTTTTTTCCTTTGGCTCACTAATAGTCTTTATGATAGTTGTTTAAAAACTATTGCCTGGTAAACGCAGTATTGTAACTGGAATCTACCGTGGATAGTTTGTCAATTTATTTTGTGTT
The DNA here is from genome assembly GCA_004026965.1 of Petromus typicus. Lineage (NCBI taxonomy): Eukaryota > Metazoa > Chordata > Mammalia > Rodentia > Petromuridae > Petromus > Petromus typicus. The sequence continues at coordinate 8,708 of PVIR01026667.1, read as the reverse complement.
TTTTAAAACTGAGTTTGTTGGTGTATTTTACTTATAATCACATTCAATATTAAGATTTTGTATCTGTATATGACATAACCTGATTCTCATTGTTTTTCCTTTTCCCCTACCCACCCTACACCCTGTCGGGTCCTGCTCCCGAGGGCTTCTCATCTGGCATCGCACGACGGGCTGGGGTCATCACACGGTGACGAAATGGTGGAGAAGCCTTTATTGCCAGGCGCTCTCAGCCCTTATGTGCAGCTCCACTTCCTTGTTTTCAACCTCCCCCAACCAGCCCCAAAGAGGGTAGTCTTTGTCTATTTGTTTTCCTTTAAACCCTGTGGCCCGGAGGGGCCTGCTGTTTACGTGCTGCCTTGCACGTCCTTGATGGAGCCCGTGTTCTTTAGCCTCAGGGGACCCCACACACCCCTATGACCCTAGCCTCCTATACGCATAAGCTTTGTGTTCATTTTTTTCTATCAGTCTTTTTCTTTTCCTTCTTTATTTTCCCCTACCCCTTTTTCCTTTGAACATTTTCTTCCTTTTTTTCACAATACTTTGTTTGTTTTTATGCAGCATGCATTCCTGTGATTTATTTAAATTATTATAAAACATATTTGATGTATAATGTGGCAGAAATGTTAATCGAATTTACCACTTCTTGAAATGTTTTGAAATTAAAGGTGCACTTGTTTAGTTACTTTTCCAGTTTATTTTTGCAAAAACTATCCTTTATTTTACATTATCACTGAAATACCTTTTAGCTCATAGTTTACAAATATTTTACTAAGGTATTTCTTGATTGGAAGAAGGTAAAATAAACAAAAACAATAAGAACAACAAGAAAAGAGTAAATATAAATTGTAACCAAAAGATACAATATATGTTTATATTTTAAAAATTATTATAGTAAAGGACACATTGCCATTAATCCCTGTCAAAATATTTCCTCTTGCTTTGAACATGTCTGTCCCACTATTCCTGGTAATTTCTAAAACAGTTCTACAAAATCATAAAAGTCTTTAGTCGTGCTGTCATGGCTGCCTGTATGTCCCAAACTGATTCAAACTTTCCGTCTTTCCTGGTCATTGGACTTTAGAGAAGAGCCACAAGTTATCTGGTGCCAGATCTGGTGACAGTGTGGATAGGCACAGGCCATAATGTTTTCTTATGTTGGGTGATATTTAACGCCAGCATTCACCTTATTTTTGATGATATTCTGTAAAGACAGGAAAAAGACTTCCAGTGCATCTTTAAAAAGTGGCAAGAAGGATGAGTTAAATGTGGTTGATACAAGGTGGAACAAATACTCTCAATTAAAAACTTAGTACTATGTAGTGTTGATTATTTTGGAAGGTTTTTCTGTTTTCACAAGTTTTGTATTCTTGTGTTACTCTGAAATGTTCCCTTTTTTTTGTCTTATCATTTCTTAGATTAAAAATTTCGAAAAATGAGTTTGGAATACTATTTTTTCATTCTTTATTAAAGTCCTACAAGACTAGGTTGTTCTCTCATTGAAATTGTTTTAGATCCTTCCTTTAAACCTGCAGATAGCATACAGTGTTTTGGTGAGTAGGTATTGAATGATTTTTTTATTGACATTTATTAAATATTTCACTATCTTTTCCAATTTCTTTTTAATTTTTTCATTTAAGATTGGTACTGTAGTCATGTGACTCAGACCTGACCACAACATACCGTGGAAAGTGGTGGAAAGCTTTCCTTTGACTCATTGTTGTTCTTAAGAGTTTTTGCCTGGAGGAAAGCCATTTTCTGCCCAGCATCCTGAGAGCGCGACTCGTGTCGTGCTCCCCCATGGCTGGCACTGGACTTGGGTTAATTGGCCTTCTAACAATGGACACTCCAGTGGAATTCCACTCAGGTCTGCCTTTATGCCTGTCTGTACTCAGAAATACACTTTTTTTTTTTTTTTTTTTTTTTTTTTTTGGTTTTTTGAGACAGGGTCTCGCTTTGTGGTTCAAGCTGGCCCTGAGCTCAGCCTCCAACTCACATCACAATCCTCCTGCCTCTGCCTCCCGAGTGCTGGGATTACAGGCGTGAGCCACCACGCCCGGCACTGTGCTATGTGGTACTGGTTGCTGCTGGGTGTGGGTCTCCACACCCAGTATTGTTATGTGGTTACCTGGGAATCGAACCCGGGCCCTTGCGCTTGCAAGACAGGCGCCGGAACCACTGAGCTAACTCCCCGGCCCCAGAAATACACTTTTATCTTTTATTTTCTTCCCTCCTTTATATAGTTAGAAGTGGAAATGAAGTTCTGTGACTTGTTTTTCTAGTCTAAAAATTTAGATTTTTCATTAAAATGTTTTCAAGGGGTTTACACTTTTTGGAAAATTATCCTGGTATTTTCCCTAAAATTAAAAGTGCCTGTTGGATGTGTCTGAAATAGACATTTGAATTTTTGTTCTTAAACCTGTCCTTTCTCTAACCTACTATACAGGGGCAAGTGGAACCTTTGTTTGTTTAGTCTGTATCAAAGAGAGATCTTTGATCCATGGCTTTGTCTTGCCACCACAGAGACGCTTGTCAACAGACCTTGTCATTTCTCTTTTCAGAATATATCTCAAAGCTTAATCTTTGCTTCTTTTATTACCTGTCAGCTTGGGTTGGATTATTTGATTGCATTCAGTATTTTTTTTTTTTTGTCTCTCTGTTTCTGCTTTGACACCAGCTATAATTTTTTTGCTTCTATAGCCTGATTGTTTCATTTTTTTTTTGCTTGCATTTGTTTCATATTTCTTTTGCAGTGGTTCTGATATTTCTGTTTTGCTTCAGTGGTGTTTATCTTTCCATGCTTATATCTTTGACTCTGTTTTTGCAGGTTAGGTTTTATAAGAATTCATCTTGAGAAGGGATGTTTCAGTGTTGATTATTTCCACTCTAGAGTTCACTTGTCCTTTTTAGGCACTTGTGGTATTCCTAGCACTTCAGGGTATTCCAGTCTAGGACAAATCTTTTTTCCATGACGGGGATTTCTGTTCGTCTCTGATATTTGACATAAATCACCTGAATCTTGAGATGGCTTTTACATTCCCTGCCTATGATGGAGTAAAAAAATTTATTTATTTCGTGTCTCTAGGCCACAGTCAAAAGTCTCTCCGCCTCTCCCTCCCCGTTCCTCCTTTCTTTCCTTCTCTCATCCACAGATCTCAGTTTCCTTTCCCCAGTTTGAACTCTGACCCTGCTGAGCAGTATCACCGGGCGTTAGTCCTAATTACCTCCAGTAGTCAGTGTCTGGTCAGCTTTAAAGAGAGTGAGTAGAGTACAGATGGAAAGGCTAGAGTAGATGGAAAGGTACAGATGGAAAGGCTTTGTTTGGCTTAACTCTTATCACTTTGTGTTGGATCCATTGCCATAGTATTTTCATATTTTTTAGGGAAAAAAACTCTTCTCTTTCTCTTCTTTCATTTCTTTTGCTTTTTTATTCTTCTTTTCATTTATCAGCTTACTTATGTATCTGTCATTTCTTTTTTGGGGAATAAATGGATATTACTAGTTCCTAACCTGTAGTTTGATGATCATTTTTGGAGTTAATGTATGTAGAGTATTTATGGGGCAAAACACTATTTAGATATGATTTTTATTTGTTTTTTCATAAAAATAAAAATTGATGTATTTTTAAGAACAAAGTATGGCATCAAACTTTAAGATTGATTCAACATAAAATAAGATTAATAACAAAATGGTCAGAAGGAAAAGGCCATATTTCACTACAGTCGAAAGAGCAGAGCATAGTTTTAGTTGAAACTTTGGAAAATTTTTTGATATGTTTACAATATTGTTCTTTTTTTAGTGTATTTGTGTGTGTATATTTAAACAGAAGAAACAGTCAAATGAGATAACGATCAAATTTTTCTGCTCTTTATGTAATCAAACTCATCTTCCATTTAGTTAGCTAAAATTTTACAATAATGTCTGCATTGCAATTTTAGAAACTAAATTTCCAAGTTTTGTCACTTCAAATTCTTAGTTTTGACATTATGAACTATGATGCATTTTTTTGTTTCTGAAAAAAAAAAAATCTATGGTACTAAAGTTATATTTTGTGCTATTTTTTAAATTAAGTGAAAAATTAAAATGTGCATTTTTCTGTCATTTTGTAGAATAGTAAAACATTTTATATATTTCATGACTGTTATGTTTAATTGGAGTGTAAATGTTCTAATTTTAGGCCTTTGAAGATAATTTATTTGAAGCAAGGAAAGAAATTGAAGTATCACAGAGTAGATATGATGCTCTATCATTACAACTGAATAATAAACAAACTGAACTTCTTCAAAAGGATATGGATATTTCCTTGGTCAGGCAAGTATATGCTGTTTGTAAGTCAACATTATAAAAGTGTCATTAGTTATGACAGCATCTGTGTTTTTTAGTAACACTCCCTAATGGCAAAACATGTCTTTGTTGGGTACATATGTTTGTGCTTTGAAGATAGAGGATGTGTGTCCTGAACAGGGAAGTTTCCCAGGATGAACAGGGGTCCAAAGTACGAGAGACTAGAGGTGAGGAGTAGTCTTGTTTCAGTTTTTAACAAAATGTCTTAATCACTTTCTTTGTTGCTGTGGCAAAACACTGCACACTTGTAATGTAAAGGAAGAGAGGTTATTTTGGCTGAGTGTTGTAGTCCATGCGCAGTGACTCCAAGGCGGAGGCAGCAGGTAGAGGACACAGTAGATGAAAGCTGCCTATGTGTTGGTGGCCAGGAAGCAGAGGAAGATGGGAGAGACTGGGCCAGGAGAGACCCCTTCCCAGGCTCCATCCTGGGATCCACTTCTTCACCAAGACGCTGCTCTTCACAGCAGGTCGGCCGTGGGTCCTCGTGGTCCGGTCACCTTGCATGCACTTGAGGATTTGGAGCCGCTTTACATCTGAACCACCACACAAGAAGAGCACTGTCATTCATTGTTCCTTCTCAGAGCCCTAGCTCTGTGTTGTGTAACACTCACATTACAAGTAATCATCATTAAGGCACTAGATTTTGATGTTCTAGATTTATGGTGTTCTAAATAGTGTTAGCTTGTGAAATGTTGTTTCCTTATGGACATTTAATTTTACTGCTCATAGAGTGGAATTACTAGATATATTTGTGTTTTAAAATGTTAGACTGACTACTTATTTCATAATTATATTGATGTGAAAATAGTGTTAGAGAATATAAATTAATATAGAATTTTTTAACAAAGTAATGTTTTTAACCACATATATACATAATGTGTGTGTGTGTGTGTGTGTGTGTGTGTGTGTGTATACAGTGGTATCTTGTTTTATGAACTGAATTTGTTTTATGATTTTGGGGAAGATGACAGTGTTTGTGTTTGTATGGCAAAGATGGTCATGGTCTTTTTTGTCAACCAATGCAGAGTTGGTGAATGGAAGCAAAATTTTACTGAACACTTTTGCTTGTGACCTGAATTATTTGCAAACAGACGTGTTTGAAATTGATGGTATAAAGGTATATGATGGTTAAAGGTATACAATAAACTTAACTGGATCATTTATTTTAATTTAAAAGTTAGTGTATCTAAGATGATGAAAATCATTGTCAGTTTGGTATGCATTTCAATAGAGTTACTTTGGTAAATCTGAGCTGTGAATTTTTTTTTCATTTTATGGGCATTGCTCATTCAGTCAGTGTAGTGCTTATATCAGGTACTTTTAATACTTCTTGTAAAATAAGATTTTATAAGTTTAAATATGCCATTATCAACTTAGTTTGAATGAGGAACTACTTACTAGAGTCAGTAAAATAAAAATGAATTAAAATTTTAACAAAATCCTTACATCACATTTGAAAAACTTTGTTGTGCTGTGAGAATGAAGTATGTATTTTATGATGATAGACTGGTTGGCTTATCAATTCATGTTGTAATTCTTTTATTTAAAATATTTTATTTTGCTAGAGATTGAACCTCGGCCTCACATATTTCAAGTATGGGCTGTATCACTGAGCTACACCGACAGCTCCCTAATATTTTAAAGCTAATAATTTAACAAAGACAGAAAAGTGTTCTAAGTAAGAATAGAATCTTAGACTTGAAAGAAATTTTAGAATTACTTAGTTCTATCCTTTTCTTTTTAAAATTGTTTTTATTGGTACCTTTTTTTTTTTAATTTTTTGAGACTAGGTCTTGCTTTGTTGTTCAGGCTGGTTCTGAACTCAGCCTTGAACTCAAGCTTTCCTCCTGTCTCTGCCTCCCAAGTGCTGGGATTGCAGGTGGGAGCCACCACACCCAGAATTGTTATATATTGTTACTGGGATTGAACCCAGGACCTTGTGCTTGCAAGGCAGGCGCTGGAACCACTGAACTAAATCTCAGCCCTGTTGGTACATTTTATATATACGTTATGATCACAGTAGATGTTGAGAATTTGTACCAGTACATGACACAACTCAACTCTCACTTTTTTCATTCCCCTGTCTCCCCACAACTCCAACCCTTATATACATAAGCTTTGTTTCCTTTTTTACCATCAAATTTTTTCTTTCTCTTCTTACCCCTATCTCCTTTACCTTTTGAATATTTTCTTACTGTTATACAATAACTATCATACATTTTAGAACTCATTTACACCTTCCGTTTCTCATACCAGAGAGAAGGTAGAGTATTTACACATCTGTGTCCGATTTATTTCACTAATGAGTATGTCCTCAAGGTACATCCATTTGAGTATAAGTGACTCAAATTTATCATTCATTATGGTTCTATCCTTTTCTAAATAAGATAAAACTTTTAGATTTTGATACTTTAAGTTTGAAACTTTCTCATACTTTCAAGGCTGCTGTTTTCATTTTGTATTTGTTTAAATTTTTGAGTATTATTTTGTACATTAAGTTGAAATATCTTTTTAAAAAATAATCGCTATCCATTTACTTGTTTTATGATCTGTTTTATAATCTTAGAGACCATCTGTCCCCATTTTGTAACAAAGCACTTCTAGTAAAAGGTGGTAGTGTCAGTGACTTTACTGATTACACTTATTTTTCACAGAAACCCTTCATATATATCTTTATATAGTATTTTAGGTTATTGTTAATATCTATGCCATATTGTTAATATCCATATTAATATTTTTCTTAAAATAGCATCTATATCTGTTCAAAATAATATCTTTTCCATTTTAGAGTATTATGGTACAAGGCTATTGTCTGAAATATATTTCCACTCTAGGATATATTGTAGTGTGAGATACGTTTTTGTCCCAGATATGTATTTAAATTTGGCATATTGCAAGAACTATAAGCTAGAATAAGTAAGGCAGTAATATGCACAGATGCATACTTTCCTATGCACAGTGAGAGGATAATAGGTAAAGGACCATTAACAATGCAAGAAGTTGATTATATGGACTCATAGAAATAAAAGATAGTAGCACAGAGTTGTCTGTTTGGGGCAGAGGAGTCTGACTTGAACTCTCAGTGAGAGTGATATGTGAGATGTCTGCAGTGTCTGTCCTGAGTTATCTCCATGAGAATTTCCTGTTAGATGGACTGCACCTTTCATTTCCTTTATCATTTTTACTTAATCAGAGGGGTAATTATGATATACAAGCATTTCTTTATTGAATCTGCATGTTGTACTCAAGACACATAGAACTGTAATTGTGGAAGAAGTGGTCTGTGTGTATCCTTATTTGAATACACTTGCCTTCTTGATAGATGATGAAGATGACTTAGTTTCGTCTCTGTATATATTTATTTCTTTAAGTGAATATTTAATCCACATATATTAGTCACTTTCGGGTCCCTGGGACAAAACACCTGAAACCAACAACTTAAAGGGTAAAAGGTTTATTTTGACTTATAGTTTTCAGAAGTTTCATTTGTGTTTTATTGTTTCAAGAAAGAACATCATGGCAGAGGGAAATGATGGTATATACTGGTCACCTGGTCACCCCAAGACAGGAAGGAATGGTGGGGAGAGACGGAGAGAGACAGACGGAGAGAGAGTTAGGGAGAGGGAGAGAGAGAGAAAGAGAGAGAGAGATAGTCAGACTGACAGACAGATAGACTGACAGACACAGAGAGAGCGCTAGGCCCAACTAGGCCACTTCCTTAGTCATTTACCTCCAACCAGCTCCCGTTTCCTAACAGCACATTCAAGGACTGGTTGTGGCAGCAGTGGATGAATCTGTATAGCACCCCCATTATCCAGAGGCCCTTCTAACAATGAGATTTACAGGAATATTTAGATGTACTCTGTACCACCATGTTACTCATTGTGTTATGTGATACTTTGTGAGTATCTCCAATTAGTTTTCCTCAAAATATAAATAAATATATCTACATGTCATACATGCTTGTAATATATACAAGCATATGAATTATTCACCTAGAGTTACATAAAATTGATAACCACTTAATTTTCTAACCAAAACTTTGGCCTGTATGGGTAGTGATTTTATAATTGAGGTGTAATTTTTTTATTAGAAATTGGTTATCGGGGCCGGGAAGTTAGCTCAGTGGTTCCGGCGCCTGTCTTGCAAGCGCAAGGACCCGGGTTCAATTCCCCGGTAACCACATAACAATACTGGGCGTGGAGACCCACACCCAGCAGCAACCAGTACCACATAGCACAGTGCCGGGCGTGGTGGCTCACGCCTGTAATCCCAGCACTCGGGAGGCAGAGGCAGGAGGATTGTGATGTGAGTTTGAGGCTGAGCTCAGGGCCAGCCTGAACCACAAAGCGAGACCCTGTCTCAAA
>PVIR01026666.1:5763-23425 GCA_004026965.1 Petromus typicus | reverse complement strand
CGTGTGTTCACCTCTGTGTGCTGTGAGCTGTCTTCTGCTGCAGCCCCCAGCAGCTAAGAGAAGCAATCCGTCACCCGGAGCATGACACGGCCCACAACATCAACACTCCACCATCTCCCAGGGCCTGTCTTCACACCAGTTCCAGGATAAATATCATGAAAGAGGGAGCCTCGAGCTGCTAAAAAGTGCACAAAGCTACACGACAAAACAGTTCCAAATGTCATAAAAGCAGAAAATGTTTCAGCGATAACTGCTCATTTATTCACAAAGTGGTCACAGCGTAGGAGGATAAATAAAACTCAGTACCTGTAGGATTTACAGAAAGTGACTATTATCTACTCTGTGCACATGAGTGAAGGATAATTTTATGTGAACCACGATAAATAAACTCAAATAGTATGAACTAACCCTTCACAGTAACAGAAGCAAGTTCAAGATGGAACATAATATGAAGTGGCATTTTCTGTGTATAATATCACCATCCTGGGAAATCCTTTGCAGAGCCAAGACCTGGAGCAGAATTTCATAAAAGGCCTGACTTGAGACAGGATCTCTTAGGCCTTCTGTGATGACTCCATTCTGCTGCAGAACTCTGCTCCCTGACATATAGTTACTACCTATTCTTCCATAGAAAAACCTGGAAAATTAATAAATGGCAGTTGATACATTACAGAACATACAGAATAAATACCTTGGCATCTTCATGATATAAGCAATCTTTGCTCTCAAAAAGTGTCATTGTCCAAGTATTATCAGAAGTTACATACACTAACTAATGGAGGTTGGGATTTTATAAACGGTGTCAAAGAGATGAATAGCTAACTAAAGATTCTCCCAAAACAAAGAATTTGACTTTAGCAAAATTTGAAATATCTTTAAATTTTAAATTTAGGAAGTGAAATCAAGTTTATTTCAGGCTGAAATTTCATTGACTTTACATCAAATGTACTTTCCTAGGAAGTGGTAGAAGATGAAAAAGAAAGCATTTAAAGAATAGTATAAAGTGCCTATAGATTCATTATATAGATTCATTAAAGTAAGTGCATAAATATACTTTCAACAAGCCATATTTCAGTTAGGCGTTAGGTGTTAACATGACATTGGTAGCTCTTACCTCAAAAACCTAAGAGTTTGAAAAGAGAACAGAATTACTTACTGTTAGAGCAAGAAGGGTGTAAGTTTAAGTGGCAGGAAGAGGGGAGGAAGGAGAGAAGGAAAGAAAGAGCATGCATTCCTGAAAGTGTTGTACTAAGCAAGAATCAAGGTGATTTTATATATATTTGCCTTTTGGCTGTTAGCCCTGAAATCTCTGAAAAGTAACTTGAATTTCTAAGCTTCAGATCCTTTGACTGTTACAAAAAATGTAAAATTAAGAACAAGAAGAAATGAAAGACTGCTGTAGGATTCTAAAAGATGTAAATGATAGCATATATTTTGTTGTTGCTCTTGTTTATTCCCAAAAAACTACATTAAAAAGACAGAAATGAGACAGAAAAACTCCAAAAAAATGAGCAAAAAAAAAAAAAATGAACCTCAGAATACAAACAGGTAAATGCAAACTGTTAACAACACAAAATGGTATGTGTTTGGTATCTGGAGGGAAAGGAAAGAGAAGTTAACAAGGCATTTGATGTTGCTGACAATAAGTAACCCTCAAATGTGCAATCAATAATCCTTGAAAAGTGCAATAGGCCAAACTTAAAATGACTAGTGGAATGAAAAAATATGGTGGAGTAGAAATGAGCAGCAAAATACACCCTATCTGGGGCCTGGAATCAAGATACCTGGAAAACAAAAATTCAGTGAGGAGGAAAAATGAAGTGGATCTCCAGGAACTGGAAAGGAGATGAGAGGGAAACTACAAAGCTAGAGAAACTGACACAACACAGAGAAAGCAAGGAGGCAGTCAAGAAAGCTGACCTTAGATCCTGAAGAAGGGGACCTGTTTCTACTGACACAGAGTAGGCCCAGAAAGGGTCAGCAGCTCAAGAGAGAAATAAGGGACGGGGCTGGCAGTGGTACCCCCAAGAAAAGTCCACAGGTATTGTAAACAGGAAAAGCAGTATACGGTTTTACTCTGAGAGTGAACCTTTCTGCAAGGAAAAGCTAATGGTGAAAAAAAAATCCCAGAGTACCATTCACCATATTGGAGAAGACTTAATCTGGAGCCATTTGGGGAAAAGTTGTTTAAGACTGAGTCACAGAACAACTATACTGCAGACTTTCTTGGTATCACTCTACTATAGTGACAGGCATGTAGAGGAAGAGGGCTAGACATGGATCTCCCGGAGGCTGAACAGCATTTATTAGTTAAAAGAAAATGGATGTGCCCTGAGGACATATTCATAAGTAAATTGGACACAGATGTGTAAATATCGTATCTTCTCTCTGGTATGAGGAACTGAGGTGTAAATGAGTTCTAAAATGTAGGATAGGTGCTGTGAAATAGTAAGAAAAATATTCAAAAGGAAATGGTGGTAGGGGTAAGTAAAGAAAGGAAAGAAAACATTTGATGGCTAAAGAAAGAAAACAAATCTTTTGTATTTAGGGGCGTTGTGGGCAGTACAGGAATGGGGAAATGAGAATTAAGTCGTGTCGTGTACTGATAAAAATTCTCAATGTCTTTTGTGATCATGATGTGTATATAAAATGTACCAATAAAATCAATTAAAAGAAAAAATTAGTCGACTTCCTTTTCCTTTTCAAGCTAAGGACCTGAAATTCCAATCCTCCCCAATGTTACTGCCCAGACTTTCAGGTCAGCGCCAAAACTTTCCTGGGTACGTCAGATTAGTCTCAGAGGCCCGCTTCAACATTGCGCCTGCGCATCCGGGCTCTGCTTTGCGGACGCATGCGCCTTAGAAGGCCGAGGTCCCAGGGGATAGAGGCTATTGGGCGACATTAGCGTGGGGGCTGCCGCACTGCTTTCGCTCTGACACCCATCCTGGTACTGCAGCTGCGCCTCGCTGGCCTCAGGAGAGCAGTCCTCTTCGGCGAGGCTGCTTGCCCAGTCTTCCAGGATAGTCCGTCCTCGTCACAGCGGCAACCGACGTCGTGCTTGAGAAGGACGCCAGATATATAAGGAGGTGCCTCCTAGCCGGCCCTGAGCCCAGGTGTGCTCCGGGAGCTGTGAGATGTCACCGGGCAGCGCCACCCTAGGGGGCTGGGAGCCAGGGAGGAGGAAGCCCCGGGCTGGGCGGAACGAGGTGGGCTGCGGGGTCCAGAGATCCTCCTGCTTGCGTGGCCGGCTGCGCGCAGAGAGGCTTTGTTCCTGCACCCCGGGGAAGGCGAGGGCTCAGCGCGCTCTTTCCCTGGAGATGAATCCCGTAGGGCCGGGGAGCGTTCTGTCCTCGGGTTTGTGTTCACGGCCACGAGGTTTCGAAATGAGAGCAGAGGTTGTGGCTTTTTCTTTGCGGAGGGCTGTATTGAGATATTGCTGTCCAGCCTTTCTAACATTTTATAATTTTATCAAGGAAACAAATACAATTACTGTGGCTTAAATATTTACAGTACTTACTTTTTTATTTTTATCGGTACAACTTTTTAGTATGTGATTCAATTCATTGTGGGGAGTTGGTGCGAATGCAGAACTCTTCGCAATTCTTTTTCATGTCCCCTTCTCCTCCCTGTCCTTCATCTCTTGGTTCGCCTCTCATTTGCAAAAAATCTACCTCCCTTTTGCAGTTACTCTTTAAACTAAAATCGATTTGTCTTTGATTTTTGTCAAAGATAAGATCATCTTCATTTAAAAAATATACTCTCAGCAGACCAAGTTAGCTGTGATGACCAGAAAAAAAAAAAATCTTAATTTGGATTCTCCATTTTTAATTAAGTCTCTTGTCATATACTCAATACTGTTTATTTTTATTGAAATATGCAAAAGTCATACATATTCTTTTTTGATATAGTTTCTTTATTTGAAAATAGAATGAACATTGTCTTCTGAAAGATTTGAGGATAAAATGTGAAAATGTGGTCAGACACAGGTATTAGGAGATGAGTCAGTATCAAGTCAATATTTGTTTGGGGTTTTTTTGAAACAGGGTCTCGCTTTTGTAGTTTAAGCTGGGCCTAAACTCACTATGTAGCCCAGAATCCCTCAAACTCACAGCCATCCTCTTGCCTCTGCCTTCTAAGTAATAGTATTACAGGCGTGAGCCACCATGCCCAGCATTGTGGTGTGAAGTACTGATGCTGGTGGGTGTGAGTCACCACACTTGTCATTGTTTGTGGTTACTGGGGATCGAACTTGGGACCTTTGCTTTGCTGGAACCACTGAGCTAAATCCTCAGCCCAAGTCAGTATATTTTTATTGAATATATTTTTTCTGAGTTGGTAGAGTCATCACAGAAAAATCTTCTAAGCATTAATGGATTTCTAAAAGGTATTCAGACTGTGATCTAAAAAACTGACTTTAAAAGACAGGCATATATTGGTCTGGGGATTTAGCTCAGTGGTTCCGGCGCTTGTCTTGCAAGTGCAAGGACCCGGGTTGGATCCCCAGTCAACCATATACAATACTGGGTGTGGAGACTCACGCCCAGCAGCAACCAGTACCACATCCCACAGCGTCAGGTGTGGTGGCTCACGCCTGTAATCCCAACACTCAGGAGGCAGAGGCAGGAGGATTGCTGTGATGTGAGTTTGAGGCTGAGCTCAGGGCCAGCCTGAACCACAAAGCGAAAAAAAAGGCATATATTACCTGTCTTTTTCACTGTATGTAAATATTTCTCTGTAACTAGCAAGTAGCCAAGCTTTGTCAGTAAAAATTTTTTAAAGGAATGTATATATTTGCATATATATAAATCATGACAGATATATAGTCAGTATTTATTTCCTCACTGAAATTTTCTCTCATCTTTAAAATTCTTTAAAATTTTTGTGACCAAAGAAAGTAAATTCTCTTTCAGCTGTAATAAATTCAAGGTTGTACAACAAAATACTGCTGTTACAGCATTTCCTGATTTTCATGTAATATAGCTGTGTCAAAGGTGTGTTTTTTCTTAGGTTGTTTTAGCAGTATGACCCCTGAGACATTCTGGGACTAGTAATTGTTAACCTTTGCTTCACTTCACAGCTATGTTATCAAGAGTACAAAAAGGAAAAGCTAAATCAGTCACTGTAATATTTGAAAAATCAAAATCTGGAATGTTTCAAAAATAACATTTGGCAATAATGTAAAATAATGCAATGCATTATTTGCAATAATGCAAATAAGTTTGCATTACTAGCTTTTTGATTAGAAAAACACAACTGGCACATATTCATATTGGCATGATGGAAAAGGCTTGTTACATGTGGCAGCATCTTCCATTTTAATTACTAGTTCATTAATGATTACATATATTTCTTTAGCAATATTTTTGCATATTGTTTTTGAAAAGATAGCAGCATTGTCAACTTAACGGAGTCATTGTAGTTAATTCAGTGTTAGTTGAGTAATATTTATATGTATAAATATGTAATATTTGTCTACATGAGAAATAGATTTTAGAATCAGAAATACTGAATTTCATTGTTTTGTCCTGCTACTAGTTAATATTTTGATTTGATAAATACCAAATAGATATCATGTACACATTGTTTGGGATCGGTGAGGAAAGCTAAACAGATATAGTACAGATTCTCACTGAGGTATACAAATAAATGTATAGTTTCATAAAGAATTTTTCTTTTGTTTTTTCTTCCTATTTGCTGCCTCTTAAAACTCTTGAGTTAGAGCGTCTACTTGTTTAACTAGATCTCTCACCTCCTTTCTTACCCTAATATTTCAGACTTACAGAAGTAACTACTGCTTGTTTTTTTTTTTTTTTTTTTTTTTTCAGGTCTGGCGATTGAACAGTTTTTCACACTGGGCTACAACCCCAGCCAGTCTTTGTTTTTTATTTTGAGACAAGGTCTCTCTAAATTTCCCAGACTGTTCACTTTGCAGTGTACCTGCCTTGCTTCCCAGAGTGCTGAGACTGTAGGTATGATTCACCAAGCCTGCTTCAAGTACCTTCTGTTTTCTTGTATGTTTTAGTATTTGGTTCTAATATACTTTTCCTCTTTGTCTGAAACTTGCCCTGTTCTTCACCCAGCTAACTCCTAACTTTGCTTTAGTTTAAATGGCACTTTTCCCAAAAAGCCTTCCTGTCCCATCCCATAGTTTAGATAAGACAAACCTAATAGTTTCCCATGACCCTTCATATCTGTTTTCCTCCAGTCTTGCTATTTTATTATTTGTGTTTCCTTCTGGTTCCTGAACATCATAAGGTTTAAGTACTGTGTGTCTTACTTTGTGTTCCTTCCAGTCTTTGTGTCTGCAACATAGGTTATTAAATGAAATTAGAATGAGAATAGAGAACAATATGAGACAAACATAGGATTTAGGTCCTGTACTGTAGAGTGTAAACCTATTTTAAACACCTGTGGAACTCTTGAACAATTTTAAGAGTAAGTTACATTTATTCAGTCATTCAATAGTTATTTGAGATCCTTATGTGTAAAAGTCACTTAGCCAAGCAATAAAACATCCTCTCTGTGTGTATTCTGTCAAGTATACATCATTTTAACATAATTATTAGGAATAATGTGCTGATTTTTATTGTATTTATAAGAATCATATGGCATAAGGATGTGACATCAAACCTTTTCACATGTTGCATGTATGAGTACTACATATGTATGTATATATGTATATATGTATATATATATATGGGGGGTTGGATGAAATCTGCTTTTATTTTTCTTTTTCCTTTAGTTGCTCTTGGTTTTCATATCATTTCAAAAATCTTTGTTTAATACAAATTTATGGAGGCTTATCCTTATGGGTTTTTTTTTTTTTTTTAGCTCTATATGTCTTATCCATTTTGAATTAATTGTTACACATGTATGGTCTCTTTAAATTTGTCTTTTTTCCATTTTTGGTTATTTATTCTACATATATGATATGTGGTGATAGTCCAACTTTTTTCTTTTACATGTGGATATTCAGTGTTTTTACCTTCATTTATTAGGAATTGTTTTTTTCTCTCCATAACTAACGTGGCCATCAGGGTTGAGAATTACGTGACCATAGATGTAGGAGTTTATTCCTGGACTCAAATGATCTTCCATTGATTGTTATTTCTATCTTTTACAAGTGCCTCCCAGTTTTGCTCACTGAAGCCTTGTAGGGAGTTTTGAAGTTGAGAAGTGTGCATTCTTCAAGTTTGTTGTTGATTGTTTTAGCTATGAAGGAACATTTGTGTTACCATGTAGATTTTATCATTGGATTTTTTATTTCTGCAAAAAGGCTATTGGGACTTTGGGATGTGATAATGAACTTGAAGATTACTATCACCTTAATATTAAAGTTTCATTTGTTTAGTTCTTAACGCATTTCTTTCAGCAATTTTTTTTTTTTTTAGTTTTTAGTATATAATACTGTGTTTTGTTTGCAGTATCAAGAATTGAACTCAAGTCTTTGTGCTTGCCAGGCAGGTAACTGCACCAAAGGTGCTGCACTGCAGGCCCTTCCAAGTGTATAATATTACAGCTTTTCTTACTCATGTTTTATTCTTCTTGATACTCTTACAAATTAAATTGTTTCAATTTTCTCTTCAGATTTATCATTGCTAGCATATGAAAATATGGGGTTTATTTTAATATACTGATCTGTTCTGCAGCTTTGCCAGATTTGTTCATTAGCTCTAATAGTTATTTTATGTATTTCAAGAACATTCTACATTAAAAAATTATGTCCACTACAGATATAGTTTTCTTTTCCTTTATAATATGGATGCCTTTTTTCCCCCTTTGCTTCATTGCTCAGACTTGGATTTTTAGTGCTGTGTTGACTAGAAGTGATGAAAATAGATATCTTTCTCTTATCCTGATCTTAGGAGGAGGGCTTTCATTCTTTCACTGCTGAGTACGATATTAGCTATCAATTTCTTTCATGCTTGCATTTTATCATGTTAGGAAAGTCTTCTTTATTCCTAATGTATTGAGTGCTTTTATCATGAAATGGTAAGTGTTTTCCTACATCAGTTACAATTATCATATACTTTCTTTATTTTGTAATTATAGTACATTAATTTAGTGCTTTATACCTCCTTTTATTCCTTGGATAAAATCCACTAGCTGTGGTGTATAGCCCTTTAGTATGCTATTGGATTCTGTTTGTTGATAAGGATATTTGTACCTATGTGAATGTCTGTTTATGTCCTTTGGTCTGTAGCCTGTTGGGGTTTTTTGGTAATATCTTTGTATTATAGTTTGGATCTAAAATTTCTTCCAGAGGCCATATGCTAAAAGCCTTATTTGCCAAGGATATTCTTTTGGAAATTGATTGGATCATGAGAACATGATAAGTGAATTCCTTCACTGTTATATTTACAACTTGATAATACTGGTAGGTGGTAGAAACTTAAGAGGTGGGGTCTTGTTGAAGGGAATGGGTCATGGAATGTGGTTCTGGAGACTGTATCTTATCCCCAGCCTCTTCTCTCTGCCTTGCTGTCTAGTCTCCCTCACCCCCAACTGCCATAAAGTGAGCAGAATTACTTCACTACATATTCCTCAATATAATGTTCTACTTCAACCCTGTCCCAGAAACAATGAAGCCAAGTAAACATGGACTAAAACCTCTGAAGCCATGAACCAAAATAAATCTTCATCTTTTATATTGTTTTATATATATATATACACACACACTCACACACACACACACACACACACACACACACACACACACACACACACAGCCAGAAAGCAAATTAACATACTTTGCCTCCTCCTTTTTATATCAGGATAATAATGACTTCATGAACGAAATTAGGAAGTATTTCCTCTCCTCTTATATCTTTTAAAGCAATTTGAGAAAGATTGATGTTAAATCTTTAAGTTCCTTTGAATTCACTGACGAAACCTTTTGATCCCAGACTTCTTTTTGCCATATTTTTGATTACTGACTCAATCTCCACATTAGGTATAATTATAGTTGTATTATTTTATTTTTTAGTCATCTTGATAACTTGTGTGTTTCTAGACATTTGCATCTTTCATCAGGTTAAATAATTTCTTGACATGTGTTATGGTTTGTATCTAGATGTTCCCCCAAAGCCTCATGCAGTCATAGGCAGGGTTTTTCAGAGATGGCTGGATCTAGAGTGATGCTGGGACTAAGTGTGTTACTGAGATTAAAGTACCCCACCCTGGGTGTGAGTGCTACATACTTTAAGGGTGGGGATCCTGTGTGGAATGTAAGGGATGGAAAAAGTGTGCACCTTCCACTTGCTGTTGTCGTTGCTTGCTGATTACTGTCTTCTGCCTGCCGTGATTGGCCAGGGACTGTTTTCCTCCTCAGTGCCCCTCTGCCATCCCACCTTGCCTTGGAACCAGCTAACTGTGGCCGAAACCTCTACAGACTATGATCCAAAATAAACTTTTACTTCTTTAACTTTGAGTGTTGGATATTTTGTCTCAACAGTGAGAAAACTAAGACAGTATGAAATTGATCATATTATTCTGGCATAATATTTTTATTTTTACAAGGCAGTGTACTTTCATTTCTAATTTTAGTCACTGGAATCTTTTTCATGTTCATTCCAACTAAACATTTACCAGTTTTGTTCATCTTTTCAAAGAAAATTGTCCAGTCATGGCAGCAGTTATCTGCATGGACCAACACGAAATGTCTATTTCAGCTTCCTTGGTGTGTAATCATTTAGAATTGTTCTGTGATTGTGATATTGCTTGGTAGCAAAAGAGCACATTACATAGCATCATGCACATCCTTTTGAAAAATACATTGCACAGAAACAAGTATTGTTGCCTTATCAACATCAATAGACTTGTCAACCTGTATTATGTATTACAGTGACGTAATAATCTTATTAAACTGTGCCTCGGTACCCTCTGCTATTTCATCATTTCATGTCATCATGCTATTCATATTGTGGTGCTAGCTGAAAGAGGAACACATACCACATTTTGAACTGCAAACTCTTCTAAAATGGTCATGACAGATGGTCTTAGCAGCAGTTAAGATCAATTCCTAAGTACCTTACAGGTAAAAAAGATTAAAGCATATTTTCCTTATGCTCTGCACACATGTTTCTGCAGAGTAAAGCATTGTTTTCCTACAGTCACCCCTAAAAACAGTTTTAAAATGTCCAGTAGACAAAATAATTTTCAGGAAAACTTCAGACAGTCTGAAAGATCCTCATAGATATAAAACACAGAAAGGTTTAACTAGAAGTTAAAATAGTAGATCTTAGTTCAGCTATAGTTTGGACATTGAATGGTCTCAACCAGTGTTTTCCTGTGGAAATTTACTCACTGATACAACTGTAGATGTTTTTCATTCAACGACTGAGTTCCATACCTGCAACTAGGTGGTTTAATGAATTGGTTATTAAATGTGAAATTGTAGATAATATGCACGTTATAATATTCAGAACAAATAAATGGTCACAAGAAAGTCCAACTCGATTTTACTTTTGATTCATTAACTCTTACATGCAGCACTGTAATTATGTGAGAACAAAAACAAACTGTAGTAATGACTATAACAATCAGTAAAAAGCAATACTATATGAACAAGATATACTGTACAAAAAAAGACATTGAGGCTCTATAAAGATTTACAGAACTGTAGCCAAAAAAGATATGCAAGCTAACATTTTAATCATTGGATCTTCCAATGATAATTGGATCTTCCAATGATAATTCCACCATCATTATTGGAATTATAATCAAGACATGTAGAAGGCCTAGGTAAGGGAGATGATGAAGGAGAAATGAAAATACTAATATCAAGGATCCTAGGTGTAGCTTTTAAGAGTATTCCTATTAGTGTGCTCTATTTTGTCTTTTTTTTTTTTTTTCTTCATGAAATTCACAACAGCATCATGAAAGTTCACTTGTCATTCCACTTTCATGGAACATTCAATATAATATTCCATAGCCTGTAGTTCTAACACAGCTGCACTATCTTTGATAACACGCAGACAGTATACTCACCAAGAAATCTGTGGAGGTTTCACACATAGAATCAAATACAGAAGTAGGTGAAGCCACCATAAGGCTACATACCTCTTCACGTTCCTGTATCGTCTGAATTCAAGTTGTTTCTGAGTATCACATCTCAGTCAAAAGTCCAAACAGTTACTAAACAAGTTGGTTGTTAAAGAATATCTTCATTTTCTAGTGCATATCTACTACCTGTGTGGTTAATGAGCACTTTAAATGTGGCTGAGTTACATTTTTAAATTTTTAATGTTATGTATTTAAATAATTTTAAATAGATATGCATGGCTAGTGATGTATTGGACAGTACAAGTCTTAATATTTCAACTAAAAGGGAAGCAATTGGTATTGGTAATAAAACATGAAATAGGAAAGTAAGATACAAATGTATATAAATACCCAAAAGACAAGTTTTAAATACGAAGATATCTTAGTTAACAAACCTTTGTTCCATGATTCTAGAGAAGATGGGACACACTTTCATGCAGAGTAAATGACTGTGGCCCTGTTCTTCACACTGTAGAATTCAGGAATGGAAACAAAACTGCTGAACACTTCTGTTAACCTAATTGTTTATGAACAGAAGCATTTGTGGACTGAAGTATTACTGTGCAGCCAAACCTTGCAATTTACAAGTATTGTATAAGCAAATATTTCTAAAAATATTTCTATTTGATAAATAGGCAGTGCCTATTTAGGCAATTAGTCACACTGAGCATCACCTATATATTACATATACATGGTTTGAATAATCTATTTTAAAAGAATATTGTTAGAGAAATTGTAAGTGATATCTCTTGTGAGCAAAAGTGTATTAAAATACTGCATTATCAAGTGTTTATCCTAAAATATGAATATGGCTTAATGTATTTAATGAACTTGATTCAGTACATTAGTTGATTAAACAACAGGAACATGTCGTCATCTAGTAGATGCAAAAAAAAAATAAAAACATATGATATTCACTGTAAATTCATGATATATAGAAGATAAAACCAAATCATCACTAATGAAATGATTAGCAAGTCTAGAGGAGATAGTAATAAACAGATAATGGAGGTAAAGAAAGAGGTGCAAAATATAAATGTGCAGCATAGAAAAGGATGGGAATTCATAAAATTCCAAACAAATCTATGAAAACAAAAACAATTAAAAGTGTGCGTAGCAGGGCCGGGGAGTTAGCTCAGTGTTCCAGTGCCTGTCTTGCAAGCGCAAGGACCCGGGTTTGATTCCCCGGTAACCATATACCATACTGGGTGTGGAGACTCACGCCCAGCAGCAACCAGTACACATACCACAGTGCCGGGCGTGGTGGCTCATGCCTGTAATCCCAGCACTTGGGAGGCAGAGGCAGGAGGATTGCTGTGATGTGAGTTGGAGGCTGAGCTCAGTGCCATCCTGAACCACAAAGCGAGACCCGGTCTCCAAAAAAACCCTAAAAAATAAAAAAATAAAAGTATGAGTAGCAGATGTAACCACTGTAAAAACAGTTTCAGACCAAGAGGACAGGACTGTGGTCATTGATCAGTTAATGAGAAATGTCTTAACAACAAAGAAACATAAGAAATGGATCCAGTGGTTTCTAAATGACTCAAAGAGGTCTAATGTTAGAGTAACTGGAATTATTGAACAATGAGAAGACAGCACAAAGGGCCTAAAATACCTATTTACACAAGTTGTAGCAAAAGATTTCTAAACATGGAAAAAAGAATATACAGATAAATGGAGCACATAGAACTCCAAATAGCCATAATCTGAAAACAAAAACAAAAACAAAAACCCTCCATGCCACAAAATAGTACTTGAAATACAACACAAGAACAGAATCTTAAATGGTGCTAGGGAAAAGCAGCAAATCACCTATAAAGGAAAACCTATCAGAATTACAACCGATTTCTCAACACAAAGGTAAGAGCAAGGAATGAAGTGTTTCAAGCTCTTAGAGAAAACAACTTCCAACCCAGATTGCTATATTCCGCAAAATCATCTTTGAAATTGATAAATAACTCATGATAAAAACCTATAATTAATTATGTTAAACCAACACTCCCCAAAATTCTCAAGGATATCCTAGGAGGGGAAAGTGCTAAAAGATCCTTTAAAATGAATGCATTGGACAAGGATAGTAAATACATAGAAGGGAAAGAAAGAAAAACAACAGTAATTTAATACAATGAAAGATATGTCAGTACCTGTTAATTACACCTAAACAGTGTAGATGAACTTAGCTCACCAACAAAAAACAGATTAGCAAGGTGGATCAAGTAACAAAATCTAGCAGTATGCTGTATAAGAGAAACACATTTAATACAAGAAGAAAATCATGCACTAAAAAAAAAAAATCAAAGAATGGAAAACAATATTCAATGATCAGGAACGTGAAAATAAGCAGGAATAGTTATTTTCAGAGAGGGTAGATTTTAGGCAAAAGCTGCCCAAAAGACGAAAAAGAACATCACATATTATTTAATGGAAATATTCAACAGAAAGAGATAATAATTATAAACCAATATAAACCAAGCCAAGGTACACCCAACTTCATACAAAATTCTAACTAGCATAAAATACCTGATAAATATCAATACAATTCTAGCAGGGGATCTCATTGCACACTACCATAAATACATAGATCAATGAAACAAAAAATATCAGAGTTGAATCCAACCTTTGACTAAATGGATTTAAATCATATATGGCCATCAAAGAAATGTCATGTAAAAGTACACTGAGATACCATCTTACCCAAAAAAGAATGGTCAGCATAAAAAAAAGAAAAGACTGCTAGACTTAATTGCCAAATTTAGTAGCAGAACTGCATACAAGGTCAATGCTCAAAAATCAATAGACTTTTGATTGTGCACAAACAGACTCACTAAGAGAGAAATTGGGGAGTCAAGCCCTTTCACAAGAGTGTCCAAAAATGCAACATATATATGTGTGTGTGTGTGTGTGTGTGTGTGTATATGTCTTCCTGTCAACACAATAACATTTTTTGGGTACAACTGTATTTTAGCTAAAAGTCAACCATATACTTGTTAATAAAATATGCCTAAATAAATATAAAGAATTAAAATTTTACTATGCATGTTATCAGATCATAGTAATGACACTAGAAATCAGTGGCAACAGACCTATGCAAACATGGAAACTAAACACACTTATGCATAGTCAATACATCATAGAGGGAATGAAGTCAGAAATATGACAGTTTCTAGAATTAAATGATAATGCCAATATAGCATACCAGAATTTATAGGACACAATGAAAACCTCCCTACAAGGGAAGTTTATAGTGATAAAGTGCCCATGTTAGAATAACTCAATAGACCCAAATAATGTAATAAAGATCTCAAGTCTTAGAAAAACAAGAATTATCCAAAAGTAGAACTGTACAAGGAAAGGAATTATAAATATCATAGCAGAAATAAATTGAGAGTAGAAAAATAAAAATAAAAAGCCCAGTTCTTTGTGAGAACAAATGATAAGCAGCCAATCTTAAAAAGGAAAAAGACAAATTCATGCAATTTGGAATGAAAAATTTGAAATCACAACAGCAGCTGTAAAATTCAGAAAATTATTTAGCAGCTACTTTGCAAGCAAGATAGATGCCAGCTGATTGGAGAGCTGAAAATGGAGAAATTCCTAAGTACATAGGAATTGCCAAAACTGAGCCAAGAAGACTTAAAAATCATGAAGAATATTGTCACAGTAGCAAAAATAACTACAAACTAGAAAGTAAAGAACCTGATGAGTTCACGGTAAAATTTTATAAGGATTTTAAGAAAAAATAATACCAACACTCCTAATATTTTGAATGAAATTGAGAGGGAAAGAATACTTCCAACATCATTCTCAGGAGCTAAAATTATAATCACCAAACCAGAGAAGGATCTAACTAAAAAACAGAACTATATGCCAGTTGCTCCAATGAATTTACATGCAAAATTCCTTAACAAGATACTGGCAAACAATGACAAATCAGAAAGATCATACACCATTACCAAGTAGACTTCATCCCAGGGAAGCAAGGATACTTCCATATGCAAATCAATAAAGATAAATAACACATGATAATCTCAGTAGACATAGAAAACACTTTTGACCAAATCCAACATCCATTCATGATTAAAAATCCTGAAGAAAATGGATGTAGCAGGTGCTTATCTCAACATGAGAAAAGCCATTTGTGACCAGCCTCCTGCCAACATCACATTAAATGGGGGACAACTAAAAAGCCTTCCCTCTAAAATCAGGAAAAAGATAAGCATGTCCATTATCACTGCTCCTGTTCAACAGTCCTCAGAACAGTAGCCAGAGAAATCAAGCAAGAGAAAGATAAAACTGTAAAGGAAAGGACAAAGTCAAAATATCATTTCAAAAAGAGATGGTCCTTTATTTTCAATATCCTCAAAATACAAAACTACTCCTAGAACTGATAAACAAATTCAACAGTGTAGCAAGAAATAAACACACAAAAATCAATAGCATTCTTATACACTGATAATTAAATCACTGAAAAAGAAACTAGGAAAATAATACCCTACAATAACATCAGAAAGTAGCTTAAGTGGCCAAGGTTTAGCTCAGTGGTGCTGTACCTTCTTGGCAAGTTAAAGATACCAAGAAAAAGAAAGAAAACAAAAGCAGTTAAATACTTAGGAAATAACCTAAGGAAGTGAAAGACCTCTATAATGAAAATTGCATCATCCTCAAAATAGAAATCAAGGGGAACATCAGAAAATGGAAAGATATCACTTGTTCCTGAATAGGCAGAAACAACAATCTAAATGACTATACTTCCAAAACTCATAATACAGATTTTATGCAATCTCAATCAAAATGTCAAAATCATTTCTCTCAAGTCTGAAGAAAACAACCTTCAAGTTGATATGGAATAAGAAGAGATCTAGAATAACCAACGTAATCCTGGGTAACAAATGCAAAACTGGTGGCATCCCGTCTAGGGCTCCAGTGATTTAATACACATGGTTCTGGTACAAAAACAAGCATATGAATCAATGGGACAGAATAGAAGAAGCAGAATCAAGTCCAGGCACAGAAAGCTGTTTGATCTTTGACAAAGGGTCCAAGACATACACTGGGAAAAAGACTTTTAATAAATGGTGTTGGGAAAATTAGATACCAAACATACAGAAGATTAAGTCTAGTCTTGTATTTCTCACCACGTGCTAAACTAAAAGCAAAATGGATCAATGATATAAGTATTAATCTACCAGAAGATAAAATAGGTCCAACTCTTGAGAACATAAGTGTAAGGAAGGAATTTCTTAACAGAACCCTAGTGGCCCAAGAAATAATATGGAGAACCAAGAAATAAGAGTATATCAAATTAAGGTCTGCACAGCAAAGGAAACCTCCAAAGAATGAAGAGACAACCTGAAGAATAGGGGAAAATGTTTTTCTAGTTATTTCTCAGACAAAGTGCATCAAGAATATACAGAACTCAAAAATTCAATACCCCCAAATAAAAGGTCCAGTCAAAATGAGCGACTAAAGTGAAAAGACATATCTCAGAAGAAGTGGCCAATAAATACACAAAAAATGCTCATTGGTGGCCATCAAAGAAATGTCATGTAAAAGTACACTGAGATACCATCTTACCCAAGAAAGAATGGTCAGCATAAAAAAAATTTTAAAAGACTGCTAGACTTAATTGCCAAATTTAGTAGCGGAACTGGATACAAGGTCAATGCTCAAAAATCAATAGACTTTTGATTGTGCACAAACAGACTCACTAAGAGAGAAATTGGGGAGTCAAGCCCTTTCACAAGAGCATCCAAAAATACAAATATCTAGGTATCAATCTAACGAAGTGCAAGACCTCTACTCTGAAAATTACAGCACTCTGTAAAAGGAGATTGAAGAAAATATCAGAAAATGGAAAGGTATCCCCTGTTCCTGGGCAGGAAAAAAACTAACAACAATGTTTATGATGTCGTAGGGAAAAAGCGACTTCTACCTTAATGAGAATGTAGGCTAGTACTAGTTCTGTGGAAATCAGCATGGAAATTCCAAAAAAAAAAAAAAAAAAACCCAAATGTGTAAATTCCACTTGACCTAGCTATTCTCCTTCTAGGTATCTTCCCAAAAGATTTTAAAAACTCATATTACAGGACCCATGCATACACATATTTATATAGCAGCACAATTGATACCAGCTAGGTAATGGAAACAGCATATATGTCCCTCAGTAGAGGAATATGGTAAGGTAAGAAGATAAGGAAAATGTCTTATTTATATCAATGGACTACTGCACTGCATAAAGATAAACAAGGTATCTTTAGGTAAATAGATACAACTTGAGAACATAATGTTAAGTGAAATAAGTAAAACACACAATCTCAAATGTTGCATATTTCTCACAGATCTCTGTATAAGCATATATATATGGCTAACAAATGCATAAAAATGTAAAATAGAAGGCAGATACATAAGAAATAGAAGTGCAATAAGATGAAAGGGGACAATGTTGAGATTGTAACAAAAAAGTAAGGAAACAAATTTTATATATATGGGGGGGTGGTAGGGTGGGTGGGGCTATGGGAAAAAATGAGAATTAAGTTGTGTCTTATACTGGTACAAATCCCCATTATGGAGTGCAATCATAATGTGTATATTTAATGTACCAATAAAGATAATTAAAAAA
>PVIR01026665.1:10673-23766 GCA_004026965.1 Petromus typicus | reverse complement strand
GGGGCGGGGGGCGGGGAGCCGGGGGGCTGGGGGGCCGGGGAGCTGGGGGGGAGGGGGGCTGGGGGCGGGGAGCCGGGGAGCTGGGGGGCCGGGGAGCTGGGGGGCCGGGGGGCTGGCGCGGCCGCAAACACTCCGTGGATCGGATGCGGGTGCCCAGCGCTGCGCTCCCCACCGGGGCACTCGATGGCCCCGAAAAGCCGCAGCGGGGCCCCAGGCGCTCAGCCCGCCGAAGAGCCCCGTCCAGAGCCAGAACTCGGGTTTCCCCCGTCTGTTCGGCCGGGAATCTCACCAAGTGGACAGGGACGATTCGATTCCCAGAAAGTTCAAGTGTTCGTTTCTGAGACCATTAACTGAGCGCCCACTGTGAGCGTGAAGCTGAGGGTTCAGAGTTAAGGTCGAGGACAGACAGTGGATAAATGACGACACTGGGCGGCTGTGCTTTGAGTGGGGCTCCCCAGAGCACCCCGAAATCTGCAGCCTCCGGACCATCTACAGCTCTGAACTCCCCACGGCAGCGCGCACCCCACGGTGCCGTTTCAGTGACTTTACGTGGGGAAAAGTTGATCCCACTGCGCGCCCGGCCCCAACCTCCTAACTTCTCCGGGCGGTCGGCGGGTACGCGGGGAGCCGCAGGCGGAGCTGCCCTCCGGCAGGCGGAGGCGGGGAGGGGCGGGAGGGGAGGGGCGGGGAGGGCGGGGCGGGGCGGGAGGGGCGGGGCCTGCGTCGGCCGAGGCCCCAGGCGATTGGGGCGAGCGCGCCTCCCCGGTTTGCGGCTAATTATAAAGTGGCTCCGGCGGCCGCTGGCTTGGGGACAGCGAGGCAGGCGCTCGGAGCCCACAGCCCGGCCCGCGGCCCCACGGCCACACCGCGGACCGCGACGTGACCACGACGGTGAGGCTAGGGCAGATGAGAGCGCCCACGACCCAACCCGAAGCCCTCCTCGCGCTCCTCACCTTCCTCTTTTCCTCCTTTTCTTCCTCCAGAGTCGCCGCGTCCCGGGTCCCGCGTCCCGCGTCCCTACGGGTTGTTCGGACCAGCCTGCTCCCTCCCGACCTCCGCAACGTGAGTGCACTTGCCCCGAGCTCGCTCCCGCGGCGCGGGTCCCCGACTTTCTCCTGGCTCCTCCGCAGCCCCAGGGGCACGGGGTCCCCGACTTTCTCCTGGCTCCTCCGCAGCCCCAGGGGCACGGGGTCCCCGACTTTTTCCTGTCTCCTCCGCAGCCCCAGGGGCACGGGGTCCCCGACTTTTTCCTGGCTCCTCTGCAGCCCCAGGCCAGCGATCATCTCCCCAGGCGCCCGCTCTCCCGCCCTTGCTCTCAGCCGTTCACAACAGAACTGTCCTGGGCTAAATACCCCAAGAAAACAGTAGGGTCCCCCCAGCAGCCCCGGGCTTGGAGGTTGACTGCGACAGTCTGGGAGCCGCAAAGCCGTCTGAGCCAACGTCAGGTCTCCCGAAAAGGTGTCGCTCATGCGGGCGGGGACGGGGACCAAGGGTGCTCTCTCCCGACGGCGCCCGGGCGGGCTGTCGCGGCCAGGGGCCCCCGGAGGGTGCGCTGTGCGCCCGGATGGCCGGAGCTCGGTCCTTCTCTCCTCAGTCCATGGCGCGGCTCCTGGGACTTTGTACTTGGCTGCTGGCGCTGGGCCCCGGGCTCCTGGCCACCGTGCAGGCGGAGTGCAGCCAGGACTGTGCGACATGCAGCTACCACCTCGTGCGCCCCGGCGAGCTCAACTTTCTGGTGAGTGGCATGCGCGGCGGGAGGCCGCTGCCAGCCCGGGCTCCGCCGCTCGCTTCTTTCCGGCTGTCACCAGAGAGAGCGCGGGGGGAGGGGCGAGCAGGAGGGGACCCGGCGACCCGAGTTCGGCTCCCAGAACGTTGACCAGGGTCTCCTCTGGCTCTGAGCTTTTGGGACCCGCAACTATCTGAAGTTGGGAAGCATAGAGCTGTCTCCAAGCAAACTCCCGGGGTGTCTTAACCCTGGGGATTTTAGAACCCTGAAACCTGTGCTTTTCAGCACCTCGGATAGCACTGGGTCTCCCGCAGCTGCCTGAAGGATGATGCCCGCTCACCCCAGGTAGCAACTTCCCAGCCAGGGGCTCCTCGCGCGAAAACAACTTTCCCACAAAGACTGTCATATTCTGTGGGTGACATTTCCTCTCCTTTCTTCTCCTGAGCTCTCTTAACCTCGAGTGCCTCACCTGGGCATAGGAGCGAGAAAAGAGCTAAAGAAAGGGACAAGAAAGGAAAATCGTAGCAGACAAGAAAGAGTTTAGTAACTGCCACAAGCGAGTGAAGATGGAATTCAACTTCTGTCTTGACGACGACTGTGCTACTGACAAGAGCAGTGAGGGGGGCAGGAAGCGCGGCTAGTCACCAAAGAGATGTGACTGGCCAGAGGTCAGTTACAAGGGTGAGGGGCTGATGGCCAAATGACTCTAACCGTAGTCCATGGGCCTTTGGACCGCCTCTGGTGCTCCGGGGAGTTGGAACCTCATTTCTGACTCAGGATGCTTCATTTTAACTATCACCTGCAATGTCAGCCTTTGAAATTTGTTGAAATTCTGTGACACTTTAAAACCCCAGTAGTGTGTAGTGAATCCATCCAAGCTGCTTCGTGCTTTGCTTAAGCCTTTGAAGGAATGTAATGTTACGTAGATGCTTGAAATACAGAAAACTAAGGGACGGATTCCCAAAGTCTGAGGTATATATGTCAGATTATGTATTTATTTCACCATTTTAATTACTTGCTCTGTTTAGCCTGATTTAGCTTGACAGAAAAGATACATAGTCATATTTTGTATTTAAACTATGAAAAAAATATTTCATTTCACAGGACACAATCTCTGTCCATTTTTGTTCTTTATCCTGTAGTCATAAGCTTTTTGGCTGTGCCTAAAATTTTAGTGAATGTTAGGAACATAAGAAAAGCTCTTAAGAATTGTATGTGCAGGGGGAAAAGAAAATGATGAAGGCACGCCATACTGAAGACCTCCTTTTCTAGCCCCAGTTTGCCTTCCCCCACTGCAGGTATTTTGAGCTTTGCCCTGTGCTTAACAGACACCTGGCTTAGCTTGTAGTCTAAGGTTTCCAGCCATCTACACAAGGGTTACATGAATTCTAAAGGAATTTTTAAAATCATACAACCTGATCACAGTAGCAGATTTACTGAAAGTATTTTATTCCATAAATCTGTATCACTAGCATTTATTTTGGCATTACACTTGCTCATTTTATCAAGCTCCAAAATAGCTACTAATCTTTCTTTTCTGTGAAAGAATGTCGCAGATCTCAATGGAAGCAGCTGGCCCTTCCCTGGGTGGCATCAAACATTCTATCCTTTCTCCTGCCCTCCACTCAGCCTTCACTAGTATTAGGGACCAAGGAAAAGACTGACTCTTCTTTTCTAGCTTTTCCTTGATGCTTTCTCGAACTTATTATTGATGCACGTGGTGGTATGGCACATGTAATTTGTGTAACTTGGGAAAAAAACAAGCCACCACTAATTTTTTCTTTAATCTCTTAAGAAAGCATGTTGAATAATAGCTGACTGCCTTGCTTTATGTTAGAACTTACAGTGAGAGTTGTTATTTTCTCAGTGACAAAAGCTTTAGTTAATACCTGTTTTTAGATGTATGGCAGCTCTAGAATTTTAGCTTGACCACAACAAACAGGAAAAATGAGGTTGCCTGGTCAAAACTCAAGCCAAATCAATGTAACAAATATTTAGCAAGCTTCTACCACTAGTCAGACACTTATGTACAGTCTCGTGTGGGTGCAAAGATGAGCCAGCATGCCTTGACTTATGTCCAGATAGATGGCATCAGACCTGTAAATTAATATTGCTGCTTTAGTATGAATGTGCTGTTCTGATAATGTGCAACTAATTGCATTTGAAAGGTTCCCAAATCAGGCACATTTTTAAAACCTTTTCCTTTAAGTATACAAAGTATTTAACAATTTTTGCAGCATGATCATGTAAATACCCCTCTAGAATATCATGTTTTTAATGACACTAATTCCTGTATTAAATATTACCAGGAGTAAAACGGGGTCATTATATATTTTTTATACTTTTTTCTGTATCAGGAATCAAACTTAGGACCTTGTATTGTGAAGCAGGTGCTGGAACAACTGAGATAAATCCCTGGCCATAAGGGTTGTTTTTAATATATAACCTTTAATTTATTTTATGCTCACATTCTTTTCTTGGATATAAAGCTTAAATCATCATTAGGAGCTAGTTATTTCCTAAATGCAAATGCAATTAGTTGCACATTATCAGAACAGCACGTTCATACTAAAGCAGCAATATTAACTTACAGGGGGGATACCAGGGATCAAATTCAGGTCCTTGTGCTTACAAGTGGGAAAGGCACTGTACCACTTGAGCTAAGTCCCACGCCCTGAAAAGGGTTTTTTAAAATAGTGTGGTATACACAATGAGTTTAAAATGCAAAGACAGATTTCTAATTTGGTGTAGCTAATTCTTCATCCCCATCCCCATCCCCACCCACACGCACTTTTCTTTTTTCAGGTTTTCATTTATTTCGTTTGCCTATTCAGTGTGATGATAAATGAAAATGAAAAAATGCAGATGTTTCTGTTCTGTGGGCGACTATATTCTCTGCACCAAAGCACAGTAGGGGTCACAGTCCATGTACTGAAGGGAATCTGGTGGCCTTCCAATAGCATTACAATGAATTGTTTTCCCAGGCTTGCACACTGGAGTGTGAAGGACAGCTGCCTTCACTCAGAATCTGGGAAACCTGCAAGGATCTCCTGCACGCGTCCAAGCAGGAGCCTCCTCAAGAGGAGACCAACTTGCCCAGAGAAAACAGCAAACAGGATGAGAGCCACTTCCTCAGCAAGAAGTACGGGGGCTTCATGAAGAGGTACGGAGGCTTCATGAAGAAGATGGATGAGCTGTATCCCATGGAACCAGAAGAAGAGGCCAATGGAGGTGAGATCCTCAAAAGGTATGGGGGCTTCATGAAGAAAGACACAGAGGAGGGGGATGCTCTGGCCAACTCTTCAGATCTGCTGAGGGAGCTGCTAGGAACCGGCGAGAACCGTGAGAGAGAGAGCCACCACCCGGAGGGTGGCAGCAATGATGAGGACATGAGCAAGAGGTATGGAGGCTTCATGAGAGGCCTGAAGAGAAGCCCCCAACTGGAAGATGAAGCCAAAGAGCTGCAGAAGCGGTATGGGGGCTTCATGCGGAGGGTGGGCCGCCCAGAGTGGTGGATGGACTACCAGAAAAGGTATGGAGGCTTCCTGAAGCGCTTTGCTGAGTCTTTGCCCTCCGAGGAAGAAGGTGAAAGTTACTCCAAAGAAGTTCCTGAGATGGAAAAGAGATACGGAGGATTTATGCGATTTTAGCATCCTTTCCCAACCATAACCCCACACCCTGACAAGCTTCCCTGTAGCCCAAAGTGAGCCACTGCCTACCAGTTGTGTTTTATTGTCATTTGTTGCTTGCACTGTATAGCTGACTTTATGATCTGGATGATTATATGGCCTGAAAGCTGTTGTTTCAGGCTCAATGTACTTTTCAGAGTCTGTTAGCTAATAGTCTATTGCATCTATCTTCTTTTCATGCTAAAATATTTTTTTGTTAACTCATCCCTTACTTTGAAAGGCATCAATAAATTCTTCTTTGTGTATAAATACAATAAAGCCATTTCCCCAACTGCACAATGTTCTTGGAAGCCTCTTCTTCTCCAAGAGCCTCATTCCCATTTGGGTTTCTTCAATATATTCTAAGTTTAGATATAATACAACCATTGCTCATGCAAAATATTCACTGGCTTCCTACCCTTCTCATTGTGACTACAAAATATTTTCTATTTAATATTTAATTCTATGTAAGCAAAATCTTAGACAAATAAGCACACTGGAACAAAATAAGATGTGAAGATAATGCAGTCTTGTTTTACACAAGAAGAAAATGAAGCTCATACAGCTGAAGTTGTTGACCCAAGATTGCATAATTGAAACAAGGATAAGAGTAAACCTTCAAAGTTCTTGATAACAGTCAATATCCTTCCCACTTTATTTCCTTATCCATCCAAGTCACTAGCAAAGACTTGGTAGTCACTACTAGTGACTTTTTAGTCACTACTAAAAGACTTGAGCCCGGGATTTAGCTCAGTGGTTCTGGCGCCTGTCTTGCAAGCGCAAGGGCCCAGGTTTGATCCCCCAGTAACCACATACAATACTGGGTGTGGAGACTCACACCCAGCAGCAACCAGTACCACATACCACAGTGCCAGGCATGGTGGCTCACACCTGTAATCCCAGCTCTTGGGAGGCAGAAGCAGGAGGATTGTTGTGATGTGAGTTTGAGGCTGAGCTCAGGGCCAGCTTGAACTACAAAGCGAGACCCTGTCTCAAAAAAAAAAAAAAAAGAACTTAAAGACATGGGACTAAACTTGTTCACCATTGCATTCCTTTGCACTATCACTATGCTACATTCTCCAATATATGATGAATGGATACATGCATGGAAGAGTGAATGAATAAGAGTGTAGACAAGACTAGATTTGGTGAGTAGCTAATCAGAATGGTGTGGTCTTTTGAAAGGCAAATTCCCAAAGCACAAGGAGTTTATGGCTTTCATATTACTGAAATCATCTGAGACAACATTAAGATATAAGAACTGTAACATTTAATTTTCTACTGGAACTTATACACCGAATAGGTCAGATTTCCAGGATTCTTACTTTTCTGTTCTTCATAAAACACAGTTTAGCATTTGAATAAAGTGAAGGTGGAGTCTCTGGTCTGCAGTCCACCTGCTTTGCCCACAAGTTACGCATGACCAGACCTACTGCTCCATTCTGAGGAAGTTCCACAGACGGGCAGTCAGGCTCTCCTAGTCCAGCCATACAAGGGCTCCTGCGACATCCACACCACAAGTCAGTAATCACTGAAAGGGGTCATACGCTCTCAGATTCATTGTTGGGGGAAACGTTCTTGCACAATCTAAACTATGACTGGGCCAAGCTTTCCATCCTGCAGACCAACTAGGACATGTCTGGAATTTGTCTTCACTTCAGGTAACAACAAAGATCCCAGTGGTCCCACACACTGCTGCTCCAGGGCAGAACTACAGCAGGATCTTCATCTACATAATTCCTCAAGGACTATTGCAGATATCTGCCCTGCCCTCTTAGCCTTTTGTTACTCAAAATATACATAACAAAAGGTATACCAACTTCAGATCTTGCTGTCCTTGCTACCTAGTGCATCATCAAACAGGCCCAAACTCAGTTTTTAAGTCTCATTTTCATCTACTTATTAATTAATTCACCTTGTGCTGTTAGGCTCACAGGATACTAGAATTTAACTGCAGAATTTCCGGTAATTTCCCCTTTCCCTGTTCCCTACATTTGGGGCCACTCCGACTCGTCTTGCTATTCGTTAGTCAGCTAATTTTTCGTTCCAGGGAGAGGCCGCTGGATTAGAAATGCAAGGGAAGTGAAGCAGATTAGGAAGCAAGTTATAGAGCTATAGCTCATTAGAGATATTAGCTGTCTATTCAGTCTTAGCCAACTGTATCCCTTAGAAAGACAAGCTCAGTATTATCAGACTTTTGCAAAGAAACATGAAATGTAGGTTTTAAAATAATAACCCAATGTTTTTGAAATTTTGGCAAGTGATTCAATTTAAAACAGTGTCAAATAAAACCATCTTCAGATCAGAGTTGAGAGTTACAGATGGTAGTATTGTAAGAAAAAAATAAGCCACTCAATTCTCCTTCTGCAGCAAATGATACTCAAACCTTGGAAACAAAAATCTAGCCTACAGTGTCAGGACAGTGAATAATATGTGCCTTCCTGACTAGACAATGCACTTATTATCTTACATAATGTACTATGTATACAAACATTTCTCACATATTTGACCTAAATAATGAAAGTTCATAGTCAGATAAATATGTTATCTTCCAAAAGCAATCACAGGTCTTTATCTAGGAGCTATATCATTTGTATTCTGGGGCAGCTATGTAGACCAGGCTAAAACACTTAACATAGTAAACAAGAAAGTTGTTTGCTGACCCATTTAACTACCTGTCACTTCTTCTTTATGTAAGGGAGCAAGGCCTAGCTCCCAACCTGAAATGTGAGTTCATGCTCTCTAAAATTGAAGAATGAATTTTAAGAACAGTGTTTTGAATAGGAAAATTTTATTGAGAAAGAAAGCTTGTGCCTAAGAGATGTAGAAGGGGGAACCCAGAAAGGTGAGTAACCCAGAATTGCTTTTTCCAAGGGGAATTTATGGGCCAAAATCATGAGGTGAGGAAGGCTCAAAGTAGAGGGCTTCCAATAAGATTCAAGGGAGTGGACAGACTACAATTGACCAATGGGTAAAATGGGAGCTTTCAATAAGATGTAAAAGAAATGGGCAAACCATTGTTAACCAGTGGGATTACAGCAAGTATGGTTGTTA
This sequence comes from Petromus typicus, assembly GCA_004026965.1. Taxonomy (NCBI): domain Eukaryota; kingdom Metazoa; phylum Chordata; class Mammalia; order Rodentia; family Petromuridae; genus Petromus; species Petromus typicus. The sequence continues at coordinate 15,318 of PVIR01026665.1, read as the reverse complement.
AGGAGAAATCAAGTCGTATAGGGTCTTTTTGATCAGGTGACTTTTCAGGTGAGGAAAAGTCCTGGCCCTCTATCCCAGAGAATCTGCAGTCTCTGTGTTCCAGGGAAGGGGGTGGATCTGGATCTTGACCCTCCATCATGGGAGTAGAATTAGGCCTATCAGTGACCATATCGAGGAATTTTGCTGATGGCATTGACCTTTGGTAAGAGTCTCCTTTCTTGAGAGTTTATCAAGGTCTGGCCCTATCTATCTGCCTGCCATATGTCTAACTAAATTTTCTACCTATAATATTCTCAGGGCCATACTATGCTTAGGTAGAGACAGAACCACACTACTTCCTCATCCACCCCCTTCCCTGGTGCAGAATGCAAAAAATTATTAAGGGAAGAAGGAACAGAAGAGAGGATCAAGAAAGAAACAGACAAAGCAGTTGACTGAATGTCCTCTTTACACCTAAGTTGTGACGGAGCTGTGGGTCCTAGTGGAACATCCTACAGTCCTCACCCCACAGGGTATGGATGACTGACCAGAGGCACTGTCGAGAGAGTGCTCTGTAAGTGTGTCCTGCCTGCGAATGTCCTCGTGTTTTCTGGCCTTCAGTCTGAATTTCCACTATTAGCATTTTGTTTCTTTAACTCCCAAAGGCTTTGATGTTTCAGAATTTCCGACTTAAATTCTAAGGAGCATGTGCCTCAGATCATCTGGAATGCTATATTCAATGCAGAGGACTAGATTCTGACTGTATTGCTCAGTTTTGTTCAGCAACGTGAGGACTAGGGTTAGGACTAACCTAGGACTAAGATCTAGATTAAAAGAATCCAAAGCTGCTGATGATTTAGGAGGCGCTGGAAGAAAATTATTCGGATGGAGGAATGAGGACCACACTACCTGCAGAGGGCGCTGCTGCTCCATTGTATACCTTTGCCTAGGGTTTGAACTCGCTCTGATGCTCATCCTCACACTCAGGAGCCTCTTCACCCTCTGCTCCAAACTTGAGTTAGGTCTGGGTTTCTTCTAAACCTAAATAAGTTCTGAGCTCTAGGATAAGCCTGCCTGAATGGCCATCCCAGCCAGCTTGCCTTACCTGCTGCCTCTACCCTGTTAGGTTGTGATAATGTTAATTAATGTGTCCAGTGTTCAAAATCTTTAAACCAAAACCAGCAATCCATCAGACTTAAAGGCTTAGCTGCTACTAATGCTCAGCCTCCCAGTTCTTGGACCTGAATCCCAGGCTCTTCCCCTATGCACCCAACTTCACCTTCGTCTGCAGGAAGAGACACTATCCATGGATCAGGATCAACAGGGGCAGGATCCCCACCTGGCCCTGCAAAGGGAGTTCCTTTCCTGATGACTGTGTCCCATGAAACAGAAACTACCTGCAGGACCTCTCAGAACTCATATTCATCTGTGAAATGTAACCAGTTACCTGCATGCCATTATACGGCAGTAAAAGGGACAACACCAAGAGTGAAACTTCATGTGAACTATGATGGACTTTGGGTGACTGTGACGTGTCTATGTTATTTTGTCACTCGTTTAAAAAAAAAATCATTAGGGGGCCGGGGAGTTAGCTCAGTGGTTCCAGCGTCTGTCTTGCAAGCGCAAGGACCCGGGTTCGATCCCCCGTATCCACATACCATACTGGGCGTGGAGACTCACGCCCAGCAGCAACCAGTACCACATACCACAGTGCCGGGCGCGGTGGCTCACGCCTGTAATCCCAGCACTCGGGAGGCAGAGGCAGGAGGATTGCTGTGATGTGAGTTTGAGGCTGAGCTCAGGGCCAGCCTGAACCACAAAGTGAGACCTTGTCTCAAAAAACCTAAAAAAAAAAAAAAAATCATTGGGGTGGGGGATGTTGATGTTAAGATAGAAAGGCAGGAAAATCTCTGTGCCTTTGACTCAACTTTGCTGTGAACTGAAAACTTCTACAAAAATAGAAATTGTTGGCCAGGGATTTAGCTCAATGGTTCTGGCGTCTGCCTGGCAAGCTCAAAATCCCGAGTTTGAACCCCATATCACAATGCTGGGAGTGGTGGCTCATGCCTGTAATATTGCACTCAAGAGGCAGAAGCAGGAGGATTTCCATGAGTTCAAGGCTTGCTTGGGCCACATAATGAGTGCAGGGCCAGCCTGAACTACAAAGAGAGACCCTATCTCAAAAAATTAAAAAATAAAAATTGTTTAAAAATATTAGCTTTGGGCCAGGGATTTAGCTCAGTGGTTCCAGCACCTGTCTTGCAAGAGCAAGGGCCCGGATTCAATCCTGGGTAACCACATACCTACACTGGGCATGGAGACTCATACCCAGCAGCAACCAGTACCACATACCACAGTGCCGGGTGTGGTGGCTCACTCCTGTCATCCCAGCACTCGGGAGGCAGAGGCAGGAGGATTGCTGTGATGTGAGTTTGAGGCTGAGTTCAGGGCCAGCCTGAATTACAAAGCAAGACCCTGTCTCAAAAAAAAAAAAAAATTAGCTTAAAGCAAAAGAAATGAAAAGTCTGAGCAGTAAGTTACAAAGTTATTACCTTAAAATAGGGAGAGAATTATAGCTTTGAGAATTATAGCTTATGAAGGCTTTTTTTCCTCCCTGATCTGGACACACTAGCTTCATATAAGTGAACTCGCTCACTAAACAAGTGAACGAAGCCAGCTTCGTGGCTAGCTAGTGGAATAATACTTCCTGTAAGTGAAGATGTGAGGCCCCAGCAGGGAGGTGCAGCAAGGCTCTCGAGGTCTCGTGGGCATTGGGAAAGGGGCTTTTCTGTTTTATTCTCAGGGTAAGAGAAAAGAACTAGAGGCTGCTGCACTGACATGTTTAATTCTCCTCATGCTCCTGAAGGAAGACTGTATGACATGTCTTCCATCACTTTGCATCCATCAAAACATCTGGGTTTATCAGAAAAAGTTGTTTAAAACCTTCTAGTATTTTATAATAAATATGCAATGGATATATTTTATATACCAATTGCTACACCTGAAATCAGAAATTATATTGCTCACTTATTGCCTTAGGAATGAAAAAAGCAAAGAAAACAGGTTTTCTCAACCTGATGGTGGTTCATGCATTCAAAGTATCAGCTGGCATTGTGCGTCCCCACAGGGAGGGTATATAGAATCACATCTATAGAAAACCTGGCAATAGTTTAAACATATCCATCTGTATCCCATGCTACCCTCTTTCTCTTAACTTCTGTTTAAAAAAGAAATAAGTAACATACACAGAGAATGTCACACATCATACATGTGCATCTCGCTGAAGTATTACGAGGAAGGTAGACGTGGAGGGCACATCCTCAGTGGCCTCAGGACTTCTACGGGTGCCTCACCAGCTCACAAAAGAACCGCCCGGGCACCAAACCTGTACAGCATATGGGGCACTGGGCTCTGCTTCTCCAAAACTTGCATTCTGTGTAGAATGAGGTGATGAGCACTGAACAAATAAGGCCCTTCTAGTAGTTCTAAGTAGTACACTTGCTCTTCATAACGTTTCTTCTAACACCGACCTAAAGTGTTCAAAGCAAAATTCCTCTTCTACCTTCTCTCTCTTACACAGATTATCAACCTCGGTAAGAATGTGATATTTAAGTATTTTTTCATTAAAAGAAATATACTCAGACACTTGAGGCACACATTGTGACAAAACCGCTGAGAGTACCAGTCTGTAAGGAGGGAAGTTTTATTTTGACTCACTGTAAGAAGTTTTCATTCCATGATCACTTGGTCTTCTTGTCTTTGAGCCTGTGAAGAGATTGTACCCTGTGTTGGGCAGCATATGGCCAGAGAAGATGTTCACCTTATTAAAGCCAGGAAGAAGAAAGGTCTTCAGGGGCACACACCCCAGTGACCTCTCCTCTACCACGGGACCCACTTCTCCCTTCTAAGTATTAACCAGGCCAACCAGGCCTGCTTAGCTTCTAAGACCATTCAAGATCGGGTGTGCTCAAGGTGGTATGGTCGTAGTGTGGACCCAGCTTCTTCAAGCTTTCACCACCTCTAAATAGCACTCTAGGCTGACAAGCCTCTGGGAGATATTTAAAATATAAACTAAGCTAAATTCAGTGGTATATACTTATAATCCCATACTGTGGGAGACTGAGGCAGGGGGATCACAAGTTTGAGTGCCACCTGGGCACCCTAGCAAGACCTTGTCTCAAAAGATTTTTAAAATGTGGTTGGAAATGTAGCTTAGTACGAAGATCTTGAGTTTATTCCCTGCTACCTCACAAGAAAGAAAGAGGGAGAGAGGGTGGGAGAGAGAGGGGAGGAAATAACATGCACACACACAATTTATTTGCTTATTTAAATGAATAGAGTTCCTCAAATATTGTTCTTCCACTTGTTTTTTTTTTTTACTTGATACATTTTTGCAATATTGCCACAACAATGTGTAAATCTACATGCATGGTGTTTTATATTAAGCATATTTTTATACCTCCATCAGTCATGCTTTCACTTTATGAATAATATTGCTACAAATATTCTTATAGTAAAGTATATATATATGTATGCATATATTATGAATTCCATATTATTAAAAAGTCTACATATATATGTGTCATAGTAGTAGTATATTTTGCAAGCTTTTTTTTTTTTTTTTTTTTTTGAGACAGGGTCTCACTTTGTAGTTCAGGCTGTTTTT
>PVIR01026665.1:0-10573 GCA_004026965.1 Petromus typicus | reverse complement strand
ATCAGGGATCGAACCCGGGCCCTTGTGCTTGCAAGACAGGTGCCGAAACCACTGAGCTAAATCCCCAGGCCCTTTGCAAGCATTTTTAAGATTAATTCCTAAAGTTATAATTGCTGGAGCAAAGGATATACACATTTAATACTTTATAATTACTTACTACTGCATAACTTCTTAAACATATATATGTAATTATATATAGATAGATATAGAAATATCCTTTCGCCATGCTCTCAGAAATATTGAGCATTTTCAGCCCCTTAATTTTGCCACACAGATGAATTAATTTCAGTTATTTTTCTACTAACAAGTCTGGTCTTATTTTATGTTTGCTAAACATTATGAATATCTTATTTAGATGCCTGTTTGATTATTTTTCTGATGGATAGCTACTTTTTTTTTTTTTTTGAGACAGGGTCTCGCTTTGTGGATCAGGCTGGTCCTGAGCTCAGCCTCTAACTCACATCACAGCAATCCTCCTGCCTCTGCCTCCCGAGTGCTGGGATTACGGGCGTGAGCCACCACGCCCGGCACTGTGGTATGTGGTACTGGTTGCTGTTAGGAGTGAGTCTCCACGCCCACTATGGTATGTGGTTACCGGGGAATCAAACTCGGGTTCTTGCACTTGCAAGACAGGTGCCGGAACCACTGAGCTAACTCCCCGGCCCAATGGATAGCTACTTTTTAACATATTCTCTCAAACAATCCTTTTTTTGTTTTTCTGTACATAGTGAATTATGTGATTTAGAAATTGATGCTTTTGTCATTAAGTATCTCAAGCTATGTACATTTAGTGTTTCAAATTACAAGTTCTTTGTCAAAATGGATTTACTCCCCCAACTGATATCATAATCAAAATTCCGACAGCATTCTTTACAGAACTGGAAAAAACAATCCTAAAATTTATATGGAACCAGAAGAGAACCAAAACAATCTTGGGCAACAAGAACAGTGCAGGAGACACTATAATATGTGACAAAATTATACCAAAACAACAAGTAAAAAACAGCATATCAGCCCCCAGACAGAATGTAGATCAATGGAACTAAATAAAAAATACAGAAAAATTCCCAGACACATTAGGCTGTTTTATCTTCATCAAAGGAGTCAAAAATATACATGATAGGAAAGATAGCCTATTCAGTGAATGGTGTTGGGTAAACAGACAATCAACATGCGCAAGGGTAAAGCTTGGACCCATATCTCTGACCATGTACTATGAGGCTGGGTTAAAAGATCCAAACATTAAATCTGAAACAATGAGCCAACTGGAAGATTAAATAGATGAAACACTTGACATCACTGGCTCGGGTAAGTACTTTCTGAACAGAACTCTAATTTCACAAGAAATAACTAATGAGATCATACCAAACTAAGACGTTTCTGCACAGTAAAAGAAATAATCAGTAGCATGAAAAGACAACCTACAAAATGGAAAAAAATATTTTGCTAGCAATTTCTCAGACAACAACTAATATCTAGGGATATATAAAGAAATCCAAAAAATTAGACCACTCAAAATAAATGACTCAATAAAAAAGAGGGTATGAAATGAATACTTCTCAGACAAAGAGCATATGACTAATAAACATATGAAAAAATTTTTCAACATCTCTGACCATTAGAGAAATGCAAAATAAAACACTAAGATTTCATCTTACACCAGAAAGAATGGCCATTATTAAGAAATTAAATAATAACAAATCGCTGGGGCCGGGGATTTAGCTCAGTGGTTCCAGTGCCTGTCTTGCAAGTGCAAGGGCCTGGGTTTGATCCCCAGTAACCACATACAATACTGGGCGTGGAGACTCACACCCAGCAGCAATCAGCACCACATACAACAGTGCCGGGCGTGGTGGCTCACCCTTGTAATCCCAGCACTCGGGAGGCAGAGGCAGGAGGATTGGTGTGATGTGAGTTTGAGACTGAGCTCAGGGCCGGCCTGAACTACAAAGCGAGACCCTGTCTCAAAAAAAAAAAAAAAAAAAATCTTCCTACAGTGTGGATGGAAATGTAAACTAGTGCAGCCATTATAAAAATCAGTAGTTAAATTTCTCAGAGGTCTAAAATTAGAAATACTTGACCCAGTTATTCATTCCCTTCTGGGTATATTTCCAAAAGGGAAAATTGATACCTGCATACCTGTGTTTATAACAGCATAATTCATAATAGCTAATTCCTGGAAGCAGTCCATTATGTCCATCAACAGACAAATGGATAGGAAAATATGATATCTATACAGAATGGAGTACTACTCAGTAATAAAAAAAAGGTAGTCTTGAGTCATTTGTAGAAAATGGATACATTTAGAAAATATGAGATTAAATGAAATAAATCAGACATGAATTTAAATGCCATATAGAATCGCTCATGTGAGTAAGGCAAAGTACCAATAAAGAGCAAAATAAAGAATTTTTAGAAGGAAAAAGGAAGATAGATCTTTTGTAAATGGGAAGAGGTCTGATTAATTAATTTATGTTAATTTAAAATGTGTCATGTGCATGCACCAAATATCCATAAGGAATATAAACATTGTATATTATAAACATGAACTCAAAATAACAATAATAATGAGGACAGAGGTACCACACCTAACTTGCAAGCAGAAGAGCAGTTCAATCCCCAGTACCACAAAAAAACAATAATATTAATAATGAAAATGAAGAAAGGGAACTTAAGAATTAGAAGGAGGTGGGGGCTGGAAAGAAAATGAAAGCCTCAAGATGTATTATGTACTTGTATCTACACCCTAAGATCAATGTAAACTTCATATACTGAAAATTTGTACCAATAAAAGTGTCTTAAAAATAAGAGAAACTCCAATTAAATAGAATAAATCTTACACACAAAGATTACATCTGTTAAAGTATTAAGGAATTAAACACAATAAACAAAGGAGTTTCTTTAATTAAAAAAAGAAGGTACAACAATAGATCAACTGGATATAATACATATACTTTAGAAGCTACAGAATATGAGTATAAAGGATGACAAGGAAGAAATAATAAGATATCTTACCCCTGCAAGATACCAAGAATGGCTATTATAAAAAGATGAATAACAATTGTTTACATGGTAAAATTAGAATCCTATTACTGCAAACAGTTTGGCAGAACCTCAGAAATCTAAACAGAGAGCTACCATATAACCCAGAAATTCCATTCTTATGTACATGCCTGGGAAAACTGAAAATATAGATACACACAAAAGCTTTTAATAAATGTTCATAATAACATAATTAACAATAATAGACCCACAAAATGGATCCACATATCCATCAACTAATGAATAGATTTTTCAAACATAACATATCCATAAATGAAATATTATCTGACAAAAGGGAGTGAAGTGCTGATACACACTAAAATATGAGGGATCCTTGGAAAAGTCTATACTAAGTGGAAGAAGTGACATTACAAAGTCACAGCATAGGATTCCATTAGTAGCACATATCCATTATATTTCCTTTTTTCCCTGTTGTATTTCCTATTATTTGTTCCCATAAAACATCTATTTATCCTGATTTAAACATCTATCTTCTCCATGTTATCACCATAAATATCTATTTCATGAAACTACATAAATCCATAGAGATAGAAGCAAATTAGTAGTTTCTAGTATTTCAGGGATAGAGAAAATGGGGAGTCACTGCTATGGGTTATCATGTATATTTTTGAGATGATCAAAAATCCTGGAATTAGCCATTTCACAACTTGGTAAATATATTTTAAAAGTACAATGAACTGAGTATGTTGAATGAATGTTGTAATATGTCAGTTATATCTCAATAAAGTAGTTATTTAAAGAAAACAGTTGCTGCAAATTTTATGAGATTGAATACAGACTACACAGAGATAAAAGACAAGTAAGTTACGTAAAGAAAATCCACATCTGTATTTACACAAAAGTGAAAATGAAAATCTAAGGATAAAGTAAAGAGAAAAATCTAAAATCTTACCAACGGTAAAAGACAAATTACTTATACAGAAATGACAGGCAACCTAAAAGCTTTCTATCAAATTTAATATATGCTAGAAAATGTTCAAAACTATCTTTTAAAAAGTAATGTATAGGGGCCGGGGATTTAGCTCAGTGGTTCCGGCGCCTGTCTCACAAGGGCAAGGGCCCGGGTTCAATCCTCCAATAACCACATACAATACTGGGGGTGTAGACTCACACCCAGCAGTAATCAGTACCACAGATCACAGTGCCAGGAGTGGTGGCTCACGCCTGTAATCCCAGCACTCGGGAGGCAGAGACAGGAGGATTGCTGTGAAGTGAGTTTGAGGCTGAGCTCAGGGCCAGCCTGAAGCACAGGGATCCTGTCTCAAAAAAACCCCAATATATAAAACAAGGAAAGGTAGACTTCCAAACTAAAATTCTGCTTAAACTAATATTAAGAGTATAACATAAAGGTACATTATATTTTAATATAAATATTAAAATATTTTATAACAGTCTAGAAGATGTATTAAATGATATTTTAGCAGAAAAAAGTAGTAACTATGGGAAGAAAGGATGAGAAATGATAAATCCAGACACAGATCAACAAACCTAATGTATAATTAATATCAAGACACTTAAAATATATCTTATTCCAGAAACATTAACATTAATTACTACTGTGTATTTAATATATACATATATTAAAGAAAAATAATAATTCCCAACAAAAGAAAATAAGTAAGAGGAGAAATTTAAAAATTCACCACATGCTAGAAATGAAGCTGTTTTAAAATGCAACAGAAAAAGAGACTTTGGAGAAGATGGTAGAGATTCAGAATCCAGATGTGAGGAAATAACGACTTGGAGAAGAAAAGAAAGAGGGAGGTGGGTCCCTGTTACTCAAGAAGGATCTGATGGGAAAATTGGAGCCTACAGAGGCATTGAAGAGACAGAAAACAGTGCAGAAAAAGAGGGACAACGTGCACTTTCTCCCTATTTGCTGACTCCTGGGTCATGAGAATGAAAGACTGAACCTATAGAAACACAGTGAAGGCAGGTGGGTCACCTCAAGGAGAAATACAGCAGCAAACGAGCAGTGGATGCTCTATGCTGATAAGTAACTGATAAATAACTTTAGTCCAGTGTCCAGAGTCCTTGGTCAGATGTCATTTTAGGGAGTGTCCAGATAAACCTGGGACTCAGAGGAGCCATGAGTTGACTTTACTCCAGGGCTCCCAGTATTAAAGCACTACAATGATGGGGTGAGGGAGAACCACAGGAAGCCATAGTCAGGCCCCTGAGAACATCTAATGCCCATACTTAAATAGCATTGAAAGGGAGCATGATTACCTAAGTTATTCCTGGAAGCAAGCATTTCCATGATCCCAAACCAGAAAAAGACTCAACCAAAAAAAAAAAAAAAAAAAAAAAAAAAAAAAAAAAAAAAAAAAAAAAAAAAAAGAACTACAAGTCAATCTCTTTAATGAACTTAGATTCAAAAATTCTCAGTAAGATAGATGCTGGCAAATAGAATGCAGCAAGTGATCAAAAAGATAATACATGACAACTAAATAATATTCACCTAAAGGATGCAGGAATGACTAAACATATGCAAATCAATAAATAATACAGCATATAAACAGAAGCAAAAAAAAAAAACCCACATGATTATCTCAATAGATGCAGAAAAAGCATTTGACAAAAATTCAACAACCATTCAAGATAAAACACTGAAATAGAAAGTATTTATCTCAACGTGATAAAAGCCATCTGTGTCAAACTAAATGCCAAAATAATACTAAGTAGAGAAAAGATGAAAGTTAAAATCCATAGGTGTTAATCTAATCTGTTGAAGTGAAAGACTTCAACAGTGAAAACTGTAGTACTCTGAAAAAGGAGATTGAGAAGATTTCAGAAATGGAAAGATATCCTCATTCCTTGATAGACGCAACCACTATAATCAAAATGGACATATTTCCAAAGCTGAAACATAGCCTTAACATAATCCCAACCGAAATGTCAATAATATTCAGTACAGAACTGGAGAAGATAATTCTGAAATTTATATGGAACCAGAAGATATCTAGAATATCACAAGCAATTTGGGATCCAGAGTGTAGGTCAGTGATTCTGCACCTGCCAGGCAAGTGCCAGGTCCTAAGTAAGATCCCTGGTACTGCAAAAACAACAAATAAACAACAACAAAGAAAATTTGTGGACAATAAGAGCAAGGCAGGGGTTATGTATACTATAAAGCTATAGTGAGAAAAACAATGTGATAATGGAAAAAAAAAAACCAGATCTGTGAATCAAAGGAACAGAACAGACTATGCAGAAACAACTCCAGGAACATTCAGCTAAGTTATTTTTTACAAAGAAGCCAAATTCTTTCACTAGAGCAAAGATAGCTTCTTTGACAAATGATGCTGGGAAAATTGGCTATCCGCATGCTGAAGGCCTAGCTTTGAACCATATCTCTCAGCATGCACTAGACTAAAATCAAAATAGATCAAAGAAATTAGCATTAGAAAAGAAACAATCTTCAGGAAGACAAAATAGATAAAGTTCTTGAAGATACAGATGTTGTCAATCATTTCTTGAATAAAACCCCAGTTGAACAAGAAATAACACTGAGAATCAATAGATAAAATGGCATCAAATTCCTCTGCACAGCAAAGGAAACCACTAACAGTTAAGAGACAACCTACAGAAAGGGAAAAAAATTTGCTAGCTACTCATTAGATGAAAAAAACTTAGTATCTAGAATATATAAAGAAATAAAAACATTAGGCCCCCAATTTAAAACTTTTTTTTATAGTACTGGGGTTTGAACTCAGGCCCTTGTGCCTACAAGGTAACCATGGTACCAATTAAGCTAAATCCTTGGCCTCAATTTTAATTTTTTTTTTTTAAGGTTTTTTGAGACAGGGTCTCGCTTTTGTGGTTCAGGCTGGCCCTGAGCTCAGCCTCAAACTCACGTCACAATCCTCCTGCCTCTGCCTCCCGAGTGCTGGGATGACAGGCGTGAGCCACCAGGCCCGGCACTGTGGTATGTGGTACTGATTGCTGCTGGGTGTGGGTCTCTACACCTAGTATTGTTATGTGGTTACCGGGGAATCGAACCCAGGCCCTTGCGCTTGCAAGACAGGCGCTGGAACCACTGAGCTAACTCCCTGGCCCCTCAATTTTAATTTTAAAATGGCCATGTGAAATGAATAGAAACTTCTCATATGATATGAAGAAATAAAAACAACCAATAAATACATGAGGAAAATGTTCACCATTGCTTAGTATTCAAGAAAAACAAATTAGAATAACACAGATTTTATCTCTCTTTAGACAGAATGGCTAACATCAAGAAATCAACCAACAACAAATGCTGATGAAGCTTTAGGGAAAAAGGAACTTTTCCCCATTTGGGGTGGAACTATAAACTGATACAACCACTATGAAAATCAGTATAGAGAGTATTCAAGATATTAACACAAAAATTCCATTTGACCCAGCTATTCTCCCTCTACATATCTTCCCAAAAGATTTAAAGACATCATACCACGGTGATATATGCATGCCCATGTGCATAGCTGCACAATTCGTAACAGCTAAATCTCACACCCTAGATGTCCACCCACAGATAAATGGATAAAAAAAATGTTATTTATAGATAATGAAATACTATTCTCCCCATAAAAGGAATAAACATCAGTCATTTGTAGGAAAGTGGATGCATTTTAAGTGAAGCAACTCAGACATACAAACCTAAATATCATATGGTTTCTTTATAAGAAAAACTCAGATAGAATAGATAGATAGATAGATGATAGATAGATAGATGATAGATAGATAGATAGATAGATAGATAGATAGATAGACGATAGATAGATACAGAGACACCACCAGTTGAATGAGTCCACTTGCCATCATAGAAAAATATCAGCTTTATGTTACGTAGGTCATAAACAATCTCTCAGAGCCATGTTAGGAGGTCACAGAGGACATGTCAGTAGGTCAGAGATAACACATTTGCAGGTCACATGTAGTCCCCTGAGGACATATCAGTAAGTACCAGAAGACACACCTGCAAGACCTAAATCCAAAAGCTCACCAAAAATGCTATAAAAAATCTTCTTGCCGGTAAGAGACACCTTCTCTGTTCTGCTCCAAAGGACAGGTCCCTTTCAGGTTTAGAATAAATCTGTTTTGGACTGTTAGGTTTACATCCCTCTTTCCCACTCTTCTGGCACCAAAACTCAGGAAGGGGAGCTGAGAGCAGCTTTTTGCAGTCTAGGAAGCAGTGGACAGCGGTCCTTCCTCAACCACATTTACCAGGCCACAACCCAAATGTCAGTGCCACCCTCTTCCTCATGCCCCTCGTCTTCTCCATCAGCCGGCCACCTGCCTCCTCCAGCGCAGCTCCTCCTCACACCTGCCCTTGTCACCCCGAGGCATACTCTTGGACTCTTTATTCTCCCTTGATACCTCCCCAGACCACTTCTCAACCCATGGTATTCCTCTGTGAAGCAGCAGGCATGGAAGGGCCTATTCACATTCGTGTTTCTTTCTCAGTTACTGAGCATCTCCAACAAAGAATAGAGTCCTCAGAAAACCTCACTCATTTCAGAAAAGAATTCCTCTTATTTACTCAAATATATGACCTCACTTGGGAAGATATTTACCGTATCCTGTAATTCACATTTACTGATTACAAAAGAGGGTATATTTGGTGGGTGTTTGAAACCATACCAAATGACCTCCACCACTAACCCCCTAAGAGTCATGAAATGAGTGTATGTGTCAGTCTGGTGACTCAAGTAGGACAGATTGCAATTGTAATACCACTTGTCTCCTGAAGAGGATGGAAAAAGGAAAATAAATAGGTCTCTGAGGAGTGACACAGAGAAACCAGATGGCAGATAGAAACCCAGCCCTCTTTGTGAACTGCCTTTCACAGGCAGATTAAACATGCAATCACCAACCCTCACTCTCTGGAGGTCTGAATCTTTCTACACCTGCACTTTTTTCCCTATTTTACTCAGACATCCACAAGAAGCTCCAAAAATTAGAAAATGGACACCAAACTCCACAGAAGGAGTTTATAAACCTTGATTTTCACATTTCCAAAAACTGAGATGAGAAATAGAGAACTCTAAAAGAAAAGCAGATGGAAGCCCAATATCGAATCCTGGCCTCTCTACTTTGACTCGGCTGACAAACCTGCTGAACGCTCCACCTCACACCCACTTGGTAACTATTTCCTGTGGCAATCTGGGCAAAAGCTCACCCTAATTCCAGGCCTACAAGGTCATGTCCTAACCTCAGGTGGTGAGGTCACTAGAAAATGGATTGTCCTCTAGGGAAGTCAGCCTTCCCCCAAGTCCTCCCCTCCAGGCAATCTGACACATCTGCAGAAGACCTGGCAGCCCCCAGAACTTCATGCTACCAGGATTGTGGGGAGAAAGGAACCCTTCTCCATTGTTGGTGGTGCAACTACTGAGGAGATTCCTCATAAAAAATTAGAGGTCTCATTTCATGCTGGTATTTTCATGATAGTTATATACATGAAAAAATTAAAAGCATCCTATCACAGTGATATGTGTGCACCCATATATGCAGCAGTTTGGTTTGTTATAGCTAAATCTTGGGAAGAGTCAAAAGGCCCATCAAGAGGAGATTGGATAAAGAAGATGTGCTGTTGTTTGTGTGTGTGTGTGTGTGTGTGTGTGTGTGTGTGTGTGTGTGTGTGTGAATAATACTATATATATATATATACATATATAAAAAATACATGTGAATAATACCATATTTTATTTATATTTATATATATATATATATATATACAGATACAGATATATATATGGAGTATTACTCAGCCATAAGGAATGACAAGTTAGACATTTATAATTAAATGGATGCACCTTGAGGTCATACACATATGTGAAATAAGTAGGACACAGATGTGTAAATACCAAACTGTTTTTCTAGTATGAGAACTAAGGTGTAAATGAGTTCCAGAATGTATGACAGGCATTAGGGAAAACAGAAAGGGGCAAGGGGCAGAGGAAAGAAAAAATTTTATGGTAAAAATTAAAATATGGAAACAAAGCTTATGTATTTAGGGGATAGAGTGGTAGGGAGGGCAGAGGAATGGGGAAAAGTGAGAATCAAGACATACTATGACATGTGCTAATTTATATTGTTGAACATGACCATAATATATATCTAAAATGTACTGATAAACTGAAAAAAATGAAAAGAAACCTCTCTCTGCCCTAAGTTCAATTCTACATTTTCAATTCTTACAAACCTTAATCATTTCCTGTTGCTCATCTGTCCTAAACCCTATTAACTTCCTTCTGGTACCTGACTCCCCAGACTCCACCACCCAACAAGTGTTCACTAGACTCCTTGATTTTACTCTTACCAGTTTCCATCACATAACCCTGGAACATAGTTCAAGGTCCCCTGACTGGCTTATTGATGGAAGCACTTCAAAGCCCACCCTACTCAGGCAGCAGGTGGGAAACAGGGGAAGAGGATGTAACTAGAACTTTTGCGTTAAGTTCTAGTCTCCTGTGAGTTGACAGCATACAGATAAATAATTAATAATTAGGCAGAAATGAGGCTTAGAGAA
>PVIR01026664.1:0-23681 GCA_004026965.1 Petromus typicus | reverse complement strand
TTATTTGTTTTTCTTAAGACGACAAAAAATGTCAATATGTGAGGGTTTTTGTTTTTTTTTTAACTAATGCCTCAGTGTTCACATTCACTTGCAGTGCCTGCCGGCACTTTGTGATCAGTGGGCTTTGGGTTGCCACTGCGCACTTGTCTCTAGAGGGTTTGCTTTCATTGCCTTGGCCTGTCTTATCCTGCTCTCAATCCATGCACAAACCCAAATGCAAAGCCAAAACACACCACAGCACCATCCAAAGGCACCCTTACCCCAGCTGGTGACCGAGGTGCCTGTAGCAGGATTGCAATGGGCTGTCCCGAGAGAAATGTGACCCCTGCATTCACCCAGAGGCAAAGTTGCTAAAGTTGTCAAGAATGTTTCTGGGATTGTTTCTGGTGCTTTAGATGGTACTGGTGCAGCCATCACAGTGGTTCTTCTGGGTCCCCTCAGTTCTTGAATTTCATTTAGTGACATTAATGTCGGCACAGAAAAGCATTTATTAGACTGTATCTCTTTATTTTACTCCCTCCCGAGACTGGCTGTCAATCTTCCTGTTTTTAACATATAGACTATGAGTGAAATATGTTGACTATGTGCTGCTTTTAGCTTTCACACTAAAAATGTCCTTTGTACCATTCACAGAATATCTCTTCACCTAGCTTTCATTTTAAGCATGTTTATAGAGAATTCTAGTCAATTAGTATGGAACTGATTTTTATTTATTTTATTTCTCTGCGATACAGAGAAATATATATACACACATATTAAGAATTGAGTTGTATCTTTTTTCCAATTTTTTTAGTCAGTCTCCCAAATGCTGCTGAATAATGTAAATGTCACGTAATATTTCTTATACCACTACTATAAAATACCAAGTTCCTACGTAGGAATGGTTTTGGGTTTGTTCTGTCCCTTTTGCCTGTTGCTATGGTAAAACTACTTCTATAGAAGTCATTATGAATGTGAAAACTTGATGAAATAGATACTACGTCTTTGTTCCTTTTCAAAATTATTTTAGCTATTCAGGGAAGTTTGCACCTCTGCATTTCTTTTTAATGCTTTTTGGGATTTTTATCAGCCTTTCATTGAATTTATACACTGGGGAAACCTATTCTGCAGTGGACTTTTTTTTTTTTTTTAAGGTTTTTTTGAGACAGGGTCTCGCTTTGTGGTTCAGGCTGGCCCTGAGCTCAGCTTCAAACTCACATCACAATCCTCCTGCCTCTGCCTCCCGAGTGCTGGGATTACAGGCGTGAGCCACCACGCCCGGCACTGTGGTACGTGGTACTGGTTGCTGCTGGGTGTGAGTCTCCACACCCAGTACTGTTATGTGGTTACCGGGGAATTGAACCCGGGTCCTTGCGCTTGCAAGACAGGCGCCAGAACCGGCTAACTCCCCGGCCCCCCTGCAGTGGACTTTTAAATTACCTTCCACAAAAGTGCTACATACTTTTGTGTCATCTTATTTCTATTTGTTTTATAGTTTTGTTTTCATGAATGCTGTTTTTTAATGGAACTTTTCTGGCATAAAATAATGTGTGTTAGCTACCTCCCTCTTCCCTGAGACAACAAACTTGACACCCACAATTTTAAGGAGGAGAGATTTATTTTGGCTTCCAACTTGTAGAGGTTTTGGGTTATAGTCAGCTGACTCCAAGGCAGGTCAGCAGAGCCCAGCAGCACAGGAGAAACTGCTATGGGGTTGACGGTAGGAAAGAGAGGAAGAGAAAGACAGAGGGTATAGATAAACTTCCAGGTCACGCCCACAGAAGAGTGACCTATTGCTTCCCACCAGATCCTACCTCACTGACAGCTGTAAACTCATCAGTGGATCATCGTGTGTCGAAAACCTAGCCTGTGAGACATGAAGCTCTGGAAACATCTTGCTATGAATTGTAATAGAATACTACTGGCTTTTGGTGTTGATCTTGCACTTAGCTTCTCTGCTGAACTCGCATATTAGTTTTTGTTTTGTTTTGTTTTTTAGTTTTTTGAGACAGGGTCTCAGTTTGTAGTTCTAGTTGACCCTCAGCTTCCTATGTAGCACAGACCAGCCTCTAACTCATAGCAGTCCTTCTGCTCTGTGAGTGCTGGGGATTATAGGCATGGCCCACCATACCCGGCTTGTATATTAGTTTTAATGGTTGGTTTATTTTCAAAGGGGGCTTTTTTCCTCTCTTCCACTCCTCTCTCTCTCTCTCTCTGTCTCTAGATTTGTCTTTTTCTTCTCTGACTTTTGGTGTTTGTTGGATACAAGAAATAACCCAGGTCAGAGATGGACATCTCTGTCTCCTGTAGAAGCTCCTAGAGTTTAGCCAGTTGCCTGCTATTGACTATGTGTTGGCACATGAGCTTTGCCAGGATCAAGAATGCCTTATTGTTATTAGTTTTTGTGCACTCACTACTTTTTCATAATGCATTCTTGGTAGGTTGTACATTTATACATTACTTCTAGGTCATCTAAATCGTCAGCATATAATTAATTGTCTGTGCTGGTCCCCTAGGATCTTTTGTATTTCTGTGGTATCAGTTGCAATGTTTCCTCTTTCATTTCTGATTCTATTCAAGTCAACTTTCTTTTTCCTTAGTGTAACTAAACTTTATCTTTTTCCAAAACCAACTTTTAGCTTTTTAAATCTTTTCTGCTGCCTACTTAATCTCTTTTTCATTTACTTGTCTTCTAATCTTTATTCTTTCTTTCTACTAACTTTAGGCTTAATACACTCTTTTTCTGGTTCCAGAGGCAAAGTTAGTCTTTTTTTTTAATCCTTCTTTTTCTCATCTAGGAGTTTATTCTTAGGAATTTCCATCTTAGAATTGCCTTTGATGCAACACATATGTTTTGGTGTATTCTGTTTCTATTTTCATTTGTTTAAAAACATTTAAAAATTACTCTTCATCTCATTGGTTGTCTGTGTGTATGTTGTTTAATTTTTACATATTTGTGAATTTCTAAACTTCCACCCATTGATTTTTTGTTGCATACCATTGTGGTTGGAAAAGGTGATTTATATGATTTCAATTTTTATAAATTTGTTAAGACTTGTTCTGTACCTAAGGTATGATCTACTACAGAAAATGTTCTGAGTGTTTGTTGAACAGAATGTTCTGTGTATATCCATTAGGTCCATTTGTTCTAACATGTAGTTCTAGTACAATGTTTTTGGACTAATTTTGTTTATCTGGATGACCTGTCTATTGAAATTGAAGTATTAACATCATCCACTAATACATTACAGTCTGTTTCTTCAGACCTGTTAATATTGGGTCTATAGATTTAGATGCTTTGATATTACGTACATATTTGTTTGCAATTATTTCTATCTTCTTGATGAATTATCCTCTTAATTATTATGTAATGATTGTAGTCAACAACCTCCAGTGGCTGTAACAAAATACCCAAGGACATGTTCTTTAGCACACTAGGATCTAGGCGCACAGCCCGAGAGTCTGAAGGGAGCAGAGCTCAGGGCAGGATACAGAGCCACCTGGTGGTGCAGTGACTCACTGGATAGATCCTAGCTCTCTGTGAATTACCCAGCTAGGAAATGGAGCTCAGGATCCTTAACCAAGTTTCCCCTAGATTTATAAACACAAGTTTTAAGCACATTATGAAGAAGTACATAGGAGGAGGGAGATAAACTCCTCTGGCCATGCCACAGTGACCCACCTCTTCCCATCGGGCTTCACCTCCCAATAGTACACCCAGCTATAAAGTCATTGTCAACTAATCTGCTGTCAGGTATCACCTGGGTCATCAGTGGACTAATCCAGCAGGAGTGTCACCCTCATGATCCATCACCCTCAAGGTGCATACGACTGGGGCAGCATCGAGATCAAAGCCGTAATACTCCATGTTAACCAGGTGTCCTGTTGTGTCTATATATCTTCCTTCTCCTAATCTGTTCCCTAATTTTTCATGACATTATCTGAGTGAGGAACTAGAAATGGCAAAGGCTGAATGATGAGAATATTTTCATTTCCTGATTTGTGTTTGTGCCACAAATTTGACCACTAGATTCGTTTAGGTGTTGCTAGAATTACAGCTGAGCAAAGGGTGGCAATAACTTTGGAGATCAGAATATATTTCAGAAAATAAATCCAGGGAGTTGTTATTTGGTCCTCACTCTAATTGACACCCATCTCCTGCTGGGTTTATCTCTTCCCAGGCCTCTGACTGTTGCCAGAGAAGGTCATGCCATCTTTCTGATTTTCTACATTCATCAGGTCTAATCCTGGCTCAGCCTGCTCAGCAGTCCTGCTGATGTAGTTTCTTACTCACATTGAAGCCTTCAGACTGTGCGATTTGTAACTCTCTACTGGAATGTAAGCTCTGTAAGGGCAGAGACTTGCTTTTGTCTTGTTCCCTCATATCTTGAGCAGCCAGGAGAGAGGCTGGCTGAGGAGCACCGAGGAAGGAGTCCTTGAGCAAATCAACAGCTGTCTGGGAAGATCTGATGTTGGGAAATAGACCAAGCTTATTGGGCCACCCGGAGTTGGGGATGGAAGTGGGCAAGCGGTATTGCCAACTCCACCCCAAACTGTCCTTTAACAACTTTGGTAGATTGAATTTCTGCAAATTAAGAGCTTTTCTCCCTCAAAAAGAGTAAAAACCCACAGAGTGGGAAAAGATTTTTGCAACCCATAGAACTGACAAAGTGCTCATAGCCAGAATATGTAATGAATTCTAACCAATCACTGGGATGATAGACAGCAGACTTGAGCAGACACTGTATGAGTGAAGATATCTAGTGGGGATGAGAGCGTGAGGAGGTGCTGAATGCCATTACTCATCAGGAAATGTAAACTGAGTCACAGTGATGTCCTACCCATGAGAATGGTGAAAATGAATAGATTTTAGTTATTTTTCCTACTGCTATTACCTTAAGAATTTCTTCATAGGCCAGGGATTTAGCTCAGTGGTTCTGGCACCTGCCTTGCAAGCACAAGGTCCCAGGTTCGAACCCTGGTAACCACATACAACAATGCTGGGCGTGGAGTTTCATGCCCACCAGCAATCAGTACCACATACCACAGTGCCAGATGTGGTGTCTCATGACTGTAATCCCAGCACTCGGGAGGCAGAGGTAGCACTGCTGAGTTTCAGGCTTGCCTAGGCTACATAGTGAGCTCAGGGCGAGCCTGAACTACAAACTCAGACCTTGTCTCAAAAACAAAAACAAAACAAAACAAAAAAAACAAAAAAAAAAAAAAGAAAATTTTCTTCCCTACTCTGATATCATAAAGGTATTCTGTTACATGAGTCTTGTATTTGAGTTAAAAATGTTAAAAGAGGGCCAGGGATTTAGCTCAAGTGGTACTATGCCTACCTTAGAAGCACAAGGGCCAAGAGTTCAATCCCTAGTACTGCAAAAAAGATTTTTAAAAAATTTTAATGTTTTTAGGATCCACTGTAGGGAGTTAGATAAAGTAAAAATTTTATCTTTTTTTTCCACACAAATTTCCATTATTGTATTGATTAAGTCACACATTCTTTTTTTTTTTTTTTTGAGACAGGGTCTCACTTTGTAGTTCAGGCTGGCCCTGAGCTCAGCCTCAAACTCACATCACAGCAATTCTCCTGCCTCTGCCTCCCAAGTGCTGGGATTACAGATGTGAGCCACCACACCCGATATGTGGTGCTGATTGCTGCTGGGCATGAATATTGTATATAGTTATTGGGGGATCGAACCCAGGTCCTTGTGCTTACAAGACAGGTGCCGAAACCTCTGAGCAAAATCCCTGGCCCCAAGTAACACATTCTTTACCAACGGCCCTTTATATCTTTCATTATATGTTGAATTATTATGTACGTAGGTGTATTTGTGGACTATCTGTAATGTTGCAGTTTTCTAAATGTTCCATTTTTCTGTTTGTTTTTTTTCTGTGCTTAGTACAGTCGTATTGTGCAAGCCACATGACCATGGCCATGACCGTGACGATGTCTCTTCACACATTCTGTCTTCTACTTCCATGGGCTTCTCCTCTATTTCCCTTAAAATTCATCAAAACCTCCCCACAGGCCCCACATGAGCTGCTCCTCCTGGGCTCCGTGATGTCTGTTCTCTCTATGATCACTATAATCCTACCAGGTTGTTGCTTGATACCCTGCTTTTTCCCATAGCTCTGTGGGTTCTTTGAAGGACTGTGTCTCACTCTACTTCTAGGATGTCATCAAAACTTAAGTTCAAGAAAAATGATGGACAGGCCACGGACTGGGAGAAAATGCATAACTGATAAAGGATTTATACCAAAAAACTCTTATAATAAAATAGAATAAAAACAGTCCTTTTTTTAAAAAAAATGAGGAAAATATTGAATAAATGTTACACAAAATAATACGTATTATAATCACCTAATTGACTTCACTAATACACAGGATAATGAAAATTACAGCTAAAATGAGATACCACTCTATACTATTTGGGGGCATTGGCCTAAGAGAAATGAACGTATCTGTTCAGATGGAGAAGAATTTGTATGCAAACGTTCATAGCGGCATCCTCATAATAGATGACAATATTATTTGTGAAAATCCAGTGTGCTATGATTTCACAATGGTTGTTCTTTGTTATATGTTTGTTACATGCCAGTTAAAAGGTTTTTATTGTCAACATTAAGTGACCACTGAGCATACATAATAAAGAAGACGTACATGAAGTACCAAGAATGAAGACTCCCAGATACAGGTGAGGCTGCTGTGGGAGGCTGGAGGCAGGAGAGGTCCTGCTGTCCCGGGATGGGCCCAGTGGTCTTCTTGGACAATGTAGCAGTTGATAACCTCAGTTCGCAGCCAGGGTTTGGATGAGAAAGAACGGGTCCTTTGGCTCTACATAAAAGGATAACTTTTAAGAAGTGGGTCAATGAGTACAGGAGGTTCTCTCTGCCAAGAGATGTCTTTCTGACTAGTGTAGTATAATTCTTGAAGGATGAGATTGGAAAGGAATTTCAGCAGTGTCATGAGTATGGCGAGAAGGACCTTCTTATAATATTCTAGTTAAGTTACTTGATTTTTCCATCTGTAAACAATAAAATAATGTCCCTTCGGAAAGTTATGAGAGCTGAATGTGATGGTTGGCAGCAAAATGTAATTTTTTTTTTTTTTAAAAGAGCCCCAGATGGGTTTTATTAGTCTCTGAATAAGCACTGCATTATAATTTAAGATTAAGCATACATAAGCCTTTTTTGGACTTTCCCCCCTCCAAGCGCTTGTGGGTGACAGCGATAAATATATAAACAGCAGACTTCAGGCTTCCTGTCCCCAGGTTGGAAGTGCTGTTGATCAGCACAAAGGCTGAGGGCATTGGCGCTGGCGTGATTCACAGAGTGGCCCGGAGTGTCTATGCTTGTTACGCAGCTTATTAATTTAATTGCCTTTGGTTGCTCCACACTTTGCCTGGAGATGAAGCAGCACTTTCATTTGAGGACAAGAAGCCAGCTCACAGTAGGTTCTTGAGTACCCGGTGCCAAAATGCTTGGTTTGTCAGACTCAGTGAGGTTGCTCTCTCCCCACAAAGCCCTGGAGGTGCACTTTCAGGAGCTGCAGGAATCCCAGAGAACAGGATGAAAGGGGCAGAACTTCTGCCCAGTCTTCTGTTTCTTTGTACTTTTTCATCTCTTTCTTTGTCTTCCTCTAGCAGCCTGAAATTGGGCTAAAGTAGGCTGACTTATTCCCATGTTTGTAGACTCTCCTCATCACTCTGCACAACAGAGGGAGCTGTTCTAAACTGGGGATCTGAGCAGATCTCTGGGCCCATGTTAAATCTCGGACTCCAGAGGGAGCCATGTAGATTCTCTGAGATCTGGCTTATCAAGCACTGGAAACAAAGAGACTGTCAAGATGGCTGCTGTCCCCAGAGGAGATGATAGTTATCTCTCCAAGGAGGGAGGGAGGGAGGGAGAGAGAGAGAGAGAGAGAGAGAGACAGAGAGACAGCTGAGGGGTGAGAAATGAACTGTTGAAAAAGTTATTAAAGAAGTAGAATCAATAGAAAGTAAGGAAACATTGACAGGAAATAAAAGTCAATAAAAGTCAAATAAACAGGAACTAAAATCAATAAGTAACAAAGACAGTCACCTGACTGTAAAATTGGGCATGATGGCCAAAGAGGCTGAGGAAGAATAGAGTATATTTTCCCAGATTATTTCCTGGAACAGTCAAGATTGCACTATGCTTCCATGTAATGGGGAGCACAGGAAGCAAAGTAGGATTCATCCACCTGAGCTCCCCAATGATAGAACCTTAGAGGAAAGACTAACAGTAGGTTTTTTAATTTTGAAGATGCAATAAGGACCAGGGGAAATAAAATGGGAAGAAGAGATCTACCCAGTGCAAGGAGGTCTTATTAAACCAGCCATCACCCTGAGTGACTGGTTGTTCAATCTCAAGGGCTTCTGAGTCACTTTATGAAAAGCATTGTAGCACTTTCTCCTGGTGAAGGCGGTGGGAAGCATTGGTTTCTATCTGTATTAGTGAAGAGCTGCCTGTAGTGTTGAATTCCTCTGCTTCTGGTTGTGCAGGCCAGTGACCAAGAATGTCACTGCAAGGGATAAGAGATCCATACCACCATCTAAGACAGGACCATGTCAAATAGCACCTGTGTAAAGCTAGTGAAAGCTTGGGGGAACGGCCTTGCACTGGCACTGAGTGAAGTAGGTGAGGCTAAAGGCGATAGTATTGTATTCTATCTTCGATGCATCACAGCCACCTGATATCTACTTCAGAGAGGAACATGTTAAACAGAAAAGACATAGTTGCTGCCCTAGAGGAGCCTACAGTCTCTTGGGAAGACAACTAAATTACACAAGGTGGTTTAGTTACTTTCTCACTGCTGAGACAAAATACCTGATACCCACAAGTTAAAGGAGGAGAGATTTATTGTAGTTCACAGTTTGTAGCTCACAGTTTCAGTCCATAATTGGCTAGCTTCAAGGCAGGGTAGTATGGCAGAGGGGCATGGCAGAGGAGAAACAGTCCATAGCATGGCAAGCTGGAGGCAGGGAAGCATCGAGTCTCCCTTTCACTTTTATTCTACTCAGGTTACAAGCCTATTGGTTGGTACCATCTATACCCAGGTGGTCCTTCCCATTATCCACGTCCAGAACTGTGTTAAACCAATCAGTAGACTAAATTAGTTATCAGACACTCTTAATCCATATTCATAACCTAGATCCAGCCACCTCTCAAAAGCCTCACTTATTAGTGTATGTGACTTTTGGGGGAACATCTAGATCCAAGCAATAACATTAGGTGGTGAGTATGCTAGTGCTACTGCTAATTGTTAAGAATATGTGTTTACTCTGTACCAGGCTTTTCTGATAACTCATTCATTTAAGTCACTATCATTCTGTTTTCTTCATGTCACAGATGAGGAAATGGCGCTATATTGTCAAAGCAATAAGTGAGTACGCAGCACAGACAGGATGTGAAACTTTTGAATCCTTTGTAATTAACAAATGAAGTAGTTGTTCGGTCTATGGGCAGAAAGGGACAGGTTGGCCATGAAGGGTTGTGATGCTACTCCTGGGTGTGTGTAAGCAGTGCTATTTGAGCAAAGGTGTTTCAACAGTTTCCCATACTGATAATACAAAGCAAAAGTGACATTATCTTTCTGGCTTTACCCTTTGAAGAAGCAACAACAACACTCAGAGGAGGAAGGCCCTCTCAGTCCTTCAGATGGTCAGTCGATGGCCAATCCTTCCTACAGGTTGGGCAGCTGATGGCTGTTGTCACGTGCTTTCTACTTTGGCTGTCAGTGTGAGGCCTGCTGGGGACCACGAGCTCATTGCTATCCCAGCACATCCTCCAGTGAGCCAGGCATTACATAGACGAAATTTTACCTGCAGACATTTCTTCCCTCTCTAAGAATGTATTTTATATTATAGATTTTTAAAAAAGAGACAAAATGATTCCTTATAGCTGAAAGCAAATGTTACTTATAAAAATGCCTATTGTTGATTCAAACCTGATTCTGAGCATGGGGGAAAATATTTAGCTTCCTTCATACCACATCTCCTGAGTGTTTCTTCCAGCAAGGCAGCCAGGGCCTTCATGGACAGCCGTGGGTCCCCAACCTTGTGACAGCAGGCTTACTCCAGAGAGACGATGTTAGACTTCTATTCTGATTCAGATCTGAAGTGTTTCCCATTTTACGAACATGAAATCTCATATTCACAGAGGGGGCTTTTGGAAAGTGATTTGATCATGAAGATGCTACATTCCTCAGTGGACTAATCCATTGGGAGTTCAGTAACTGAATACCCTATGAGGGTAGGGCCTGGTTGGGAGTAGGTCACTGGGGGTGTGACCTGGAAAGGTGTACAGTAAAACTTTGGATTATAAGTAACTTATTCTGTGAGTGTCCTATAAGACAAGTATCCATTTCTGATAAATTTAAACTTGAAACATGCGCAATGTCTTGCAGCACACTTATTATATGATGCCAAATGTCACGTGAACACAACCAAGCCAATGATTTCCTCCTTCCCTCTTTGTAGAATTGTAAGTGATCAGCTTTCCATAGCAAGACGTTATCTTGTCTGAAGAAGAGGAGGAGAAAAAGGCAAAAAATTCCTTTGCTTTAAATGAGATTAGGAAGATGTGCAAAATGTAGGCAACTGTGCAAATTTTTATAGAAAAGCCCCACCCGAATAAGGCTATAGTAGTGCAAGTGGTGAATCTGTTTGACAGCAATGCATTGCCACATTTCTGCAAAATCCTAAAAGGAAGCAAAAGCAAGTGTCACTGGGTAAGTTCCTTGTTAAAGCTGTAGAAAAGGAAAAATATTTCATTGAGCCAATAATTAACAGTGATTCCATTAATGATAGTGAAAGTTGTTCTACATAATAACCCCCCTTTCTCTTTTCTCCTTCACACCAGCCATGAAGGTTTTCAAAAGATAAGCACAGATTTATTTATTTTTCTTTCTACTTATTATTTTCTATTATATTTCAGTATTGTAATCATTTTTATAAGAAAACTTTTGGGTTCTAGAATGAACCATCTGAGTTTCTATTATTTTTATGGGGAAAATTACTTTGATATACAAGTACTTTAGATTACAAACATGTTTCTGGAATGAATTATGCTTGGAAACCAGGGATTCACTGTAAGTTTTTTCTCGACTTGTTCCCTCTCTCTCCACTTCCTGGCTGTCCCGAGGTGAGTGGCATTCCTTCCCAGTGCCGTTTGCCATGCTGTTTCTGCCTTGGAGCCAGCTGACTGACCATGACTAAACCCTCTGAAATCATGAGTCCAATAAAACTGTCTCTTTCAAGCTGTGGGCATCGGGTGTTTCATCCCAAGAACAGGAAAATAACTACTACAAAGATATTTACAGCAAAGGAGAAGTTTCTCATGAATAAGAGTCAGATTCTCTCTTCCTTAGAGCAGGTGGGCCAGGCCCAAATATGAAATCGATAAGCCTGAAGTACTCCCAAGAGTGCCTGGGTAGGCTCACCCGCAAGGGCGGTGACATGATCACAAAGAATGTCTGGGAAGACTGCTGTGGAAAGGAGGCCATTACTCAGGCCTCCAAGAACCCGGCCTTGAATTTTGTGTTTTCTACCCAGCTACGGTGCTGGAAGCCTCACTCTCCAGCTCTGAGTCCCAGTCCTCTTGCCAGCTTAATGGTTACAACTATGAACAGTGGAGAAAGCTTTGCTCGGATCTGAATCCTGGATCAGCTGAGTGACCTTGGCAAATCACCTACACTGTTACTGGTCAGTTTACTTGTCTGTAAACAGGAGATGAGAGGCACCGAGGAAGATCACAGGAGTAACTGGGCCATGTGCTAGGCGGCACTTGGCATGGGGTAACACCAAGTGTTGCCCACTGCATGGTCCAATTAGGTGTGTAATTTGGTCACCCAGCCCTGCCCCGAGGCTGTTGTGGAATCCAGTGGATGTTTTATCAGGTAGGGCTGTGATGGGGCAGATCCCACTTGAAACCCTTTGTTCTCTAAAACCTGTTCTTGGCAGAAACTCTTGGAAGACACACACTGGGGTCTGGGATCTTTAGCTCCCCACTCCTCACCACTCGCCCTTCTCCTGAGGCTCCCTCATACCTGGGCCAAATGTCCGGAAAATCTGTGATGAGAAATTCCCCATCCTGTCTCACCCCCAAGCTCATCACCCTTTTGACCAAAATACACAGTGTGACCCTGTTCCTGTCTGACATGGTTCATCTAACTCTGAGGTCCTGTGATGCTTGTCTTTAGCTTTTACCTTAGTGTGATGTTCCTGGAGAGGACAGAGCACCATTCTTCTTTGCATTTGGTGAATGGCTAGGTCCAGTGTCACATCTGGCAAACATGAT
Source organism: Petromus typicus (assembly GCA_004026965.1). NCBI lineage: Eukaryota > Metazoa > Chordata > Mammalia > Rodentia > Petromuridae > Petromus > Petromus typicus. Next base: position 11,375 of record PVIR01026664.1, on the reverse strand, counting down.
CAAGGAGTGATGGCATGGTAGCGTGTGCATGTGTGTCCATGTGTGTGTGTGTGTGTGTGTGTGTGTGTGTGTGTGTGAGACTATGTGATCCTCTCAGGAGACCTCTGAAGCAGGCACTATCAATGCTTCTCTTTTATAGAGAAGGGAGCTGAGACACCAGGGGGATACCAAAAAAATAATTTGCTTAAAATCTTACAGAAGAGGTTTTCCAACTCAGGAAATCTGTCAGAATTATACTTCTCACCTCAGCATGTGGATGAAGGAGCCTGTGGATGAAGGAGCCCTGTGGATGAAGGAGCATCCACTGGACCCTGGATTAGAGTTGAACTGAACTTCATGAGTCACCCAGCTGTAAGTTCCAAAGCTATGTTTCTTAGAAGAAACTGTGATCGAAGTCAGCTCCTAGGTCCATATGACTTCTAGTTGACACTGGGGTTTCAGATTGTGCCAGGGTCCTTGGCATCCACACCCAGCTCAGAAGGAGACCAGATGAACTCTTTGTCCTAGATCCTGGGGACAGAGACTGGAGGCTTAGAACGGACACATAATATCACCTGGACTGTTAGGAGCTCAAGGTGAAACCTTTGAGTCTCAGCTATTGCTTCCTAGCTAATGACCTTGGCAATTTGAACTCTTCTGGGACCTCAGCTTCCCATGGATGACTTGAGATGACTGCTAAGGTCTTTTGGTTTCTATGGTCTCTGCACCCTATGTTTGTCTTTTGAAGACCTTCTGTTGGCTCCTGAGTTTTTACGGCTGTCTTCTGGCTTGTTTCAGAGCAGGTGGCACAGCCAACTGATTCTTAGGGTCATGTGCATTGCTACCCCTAGGACCTAGAGCTGTACTATTTGCTGTACCAGCCAAAATAGCATTGTAGGTTTAGAAAGTTTATTTTTAAAAAAGAGCATAGACAAGGAGAACTACACTGATAGGGTGTTGACTTTGCCTCCCTAATTAAATCTAGAGGAGAATCCGTGCTCAAAATATTCCAATACAATGTATCTCTGGAATTAATCATGGTGGCTGAATCAGCACTTGACAGGCAGTGTCTTCCTCCTTATCTTTTTCTGGCTTAGATAATTCTTAATTAGTTATTCATTTGATCAGCAAACACCATGCTTTTAGGCAGTAGCTAACACTGGCAATTTGGAAATAATAATCATGATGCCTAATGTTACAGACCCGGACTTAAGAAAAGTGTTCTTTGTGTCACATCTTGCTGAATCCAAACCCTGCGAGGTGGGTGCTCTTATCATCCCCCTTTTATAGGTGGAGGAACATGAGTAACTTGTTTGATAATATCACAAGTATTAAGTGGCGAAGCCTAGATTCAAGCCTGGTAAGGATTTGTCCTCGTCCTTCCTCCGAGATGCAGCAGTTGGTATTTACACCCTCATGCCGTGTGCCTGAAAGCATCTTTGGAAATGCTTTTAGTCTGAGACTGAAAGGCAAGTACAGAGTCAGGCGAGTCTGTCACTGACAAAGGAAGAGCTGGATAGAAGAGAGACGGCAGGTCTTCCCCGGGTCTGTGATGAAGGTCTCAGGGAGGTGAGGACACAAAGGAGAAGCAGCTCTGCTGAGAGGAAAGCCTGGGCACACACACATCTTCCACTACTTAACAGAGGTAACCCTACTGCTATAGCAAAGAAACCCCCACATCCCAGAGATTTCACACAACACAAATCGACCCCTCATTCCAAAATGAGTGATGGTTGATTTTATGTGTCAACTTAATGGGACTGAGTGATCCTCAGAGAGGTGGTAAAACATCATTTCCTAGTGTACTGGTGAGGGTTTCCAGAGACATTAGCATTTGAGAAAACAGACTGAGCAAAGAAAATCACCTCCCCACCGGAGCAGACACCCTCCAAATTCAACAGCAAGGTGGAGGGAGGAAGCTTTGCACTGTTTCAGCTGGAGTGTTTGTCTTCTCCTGCTCCGGGACATCAGCCCTGGAATTGCCAGGTCTTCAGACTCATGTCAAGACTGGTACCCTTAGCCCCTCATTCTGGGCTTTGGCATTTGGACTGCAACTTACACTGTCAATGCCTCTGGTGTGCCAGCCTTTGCACTGGGGCTGAATTATGATTTTAGCTTTCAGGGTTCTCCAGCTTGTGGACATAAAATTGTGGAACTTCTCAGCTTCTTTAATCCATTCCCTATCCAGCATCCAACATCCAGTTGGTTTGATGTCTCTGAGGAACCCTGGGTGTTCTTGTTGAGGGCAGTCTTCCCCAGGGCCGTCCATGTACCGATGTCACTTCCCTATTGAAGCTGCTAACCCCGTAGAGTCTCCGAGTCCCTTGCTGGGTCTTCCCTGTCTGTGTAGGAAACAAGGAAGGATAATGGCCAACCAGGGATGCTCTCTTAGGCTAGACCTTGAGCAGATTCTCTCTTTTCTGGCTCAGAGCCTGCTATCCAGAAGTCAGGGATTCAGTCTTCCAAGTGAGATGGGAAATAGAGAGTGGCTGTGTGCAACAGGAAAGAAGCAGGGTGGGAAGACAGCTGGTCAGCCTCAGGTGCTGACCTCTACCCCAAATCCACCCTGCTCTTCTGCAATTGCTTCTCTGCATGTGTGAGGTGGGAGATCAGTGCTGGGTCAAACTGAAAACTACCTGGACAGGGTGTATCAAAGACCAGAAAAACCCAAGGCTAACAGGTTAAGGAGATGTTTCTCAAGGAGATATGCATAGGAGCGAGCAAGATTCCAGATCTCTGACTGAGCGCTGTACACAGAGCCAATCAGAAAGTGACAATTTCTATCTTTTATTTGACTCCAGCACTGTTTGCAGGGCCAATCAGAAGATGCTATTCTCAATCCTTCATTTACAGGTGGTCACAACCGATCAAAACGCATCATTTCTGATCCTTCTATTACATCTGGCTGAGGTCAAGTGAAAGATCAATAGGGCAAATGTTCCAATGCCTTATTCACATGAGGTGAGGTTAAACCATGTATTTTGGATATAAAAGACCCCTTTTGCTTTATCCCCAGGCAGCCTGAGCCTTTAAATCAGCCTGCTCTCACTCTGTAGAGAGAACCATTTTTCTGACTTCAATAAATGTACACCCTTGCTGCCCTTTCTGTGTGTCTTGTTCGATTCTATGAGGACACTGAGAACCAGGACAGCAGCTCCGGAACCTCCCATCTGGTATCAGATGGTGTCTGCTCTCATCCATGTGTGCGCTGCTGAGCTCATTTGCAGTTTCATGCTGGAGCGTCAGGTCTTGAGCGTAAAATGTGCTCAGTTCTTTGCTGTTGGCATATTGGCAGGTGCACAAATGATGACTGGAGTCGTCTCTTACTTATATAATTTTGAGGTGGTGTCATGACTTGCAGATGTTATGCTTAGTTGTGTCCATAAAGAATTCTAATTTGGAAAAACAATAAAAAAGCCCTTTGACAGTGAAGGACCTTCATTCTTTGGAAACCTACTTGTCCTGATAAAGTAAAACTCAGCACTGCCCTTCGTGAGATGATAGGGCAATGAATTAAACTGGCCTGTGTGTCATTCCAGCATCAGGCTCATAAACCCTCAGCTAAAATGCAACAGTGAACAGCACTGCTCTGTCCCACAGAGACCCGTGGTGACGTCTTTCACTTTCAGTCCTGTTACTGGGGTCATGGTTGTCATTGATTAGTCAGGAACCCAGCATCAAAGGAAACCCAAGTTAGGCAGCCACAAATATTTAAGGTGGGCTCGAATTGTTAGCTAACACAGCACTCTGCAGCCCTAGTACTGCCTGGCTTTTGAGGCTGGATATTTCTTTGTCATGGGCAGCTGTCCTGAGCATCATTGCACATGTAGTGATGTCCCTTGGCTCTTCATACCTGATGCCAGTAGCACCTCCAGTTATGACAATCTCAGACTTCTCCAGACATTGCCAAATGCCCCAAATGCCCCTGGAAACAAAGTCACGCTGAGAGGAGAACTATGCAGCTAAGTCCTGAATGAACAGTGTAGACTCCAAGGTCACCTTTCCTGCTCTGCAGGGAAGGCTTGGGGTCACCAGGCATGGTCCTTTCTGACAAGGAGCCCGCATGCACCCCAGTCTTGCTTAAGGAAATGTGGCTCTGAGCTCTGCGCTCTGATTGTCTCCCACCACCACTACCCTGCCGAGGCTCGGGGTGGAGGAATGGGGTGAGCTGTTCAGACTGTTCAAGGTTCCAGCAAGATTGATGCAAGGCATCACACCAAGCGGCATCCAGCACAGCGCGTGTCCTGATGGAATCTTAAAGGGTCCCTTGGTCGACAGTGGCTGGTACAAGGTTTGTCAGCAGGAAAACTCACCAGGGGCAGAGGGTGGAAAAGCTTTTGTTGCTCCTGTTGTCACAGCGGTGGGAGAGGCATGTCTGGGGGTCTCTGTATCCACTGCCCTAAGAGCATTGCTCAGTGTGACTCGAACTTTCAAAACTAAAGCCTGCGGAGGGGTTTAGGAGTGAACCTCTACGTGTGCTGTGCCCTTACGGATTTCAGTTCAGCTGCAGCCTTGAGTGAGAAGCACTGGCCCCATTCTACTGATGTGGAAATTGAGGCTAAAGTTGAATTACTTTCCCAAGGACTCGTATCTCAAGTCTTTTATGCCATGAACCCTTTGAGTTCCCAAAATTGAAGTGTATTTTCTGTTCTTGCAAGCTGCAATTTAAAATAGTGAGTTAAAGCGGGTATTTGAGGCTGTGAGATCCCCACACAATCATGGGCCATGGTGAGCCCTGGAAGGTACTAGGGTTTCATAGAACTCGCCTGTCTCTTCCTCCCTTAGGCTGGATGCCCTGGGTGGTGGGGACCCTTGGGAATCTCATTCTGCTGTACGTGGTGAGGGTGACCCAAGGAGCTGTCCTCATAACAGTATCTGGAGAATGTGCCTGGTCCACGTGGGCCCCGAGGACTGTCCCTGAGTGCTCTGTTCCTCTGTCTGCCACACAGCTGGTTCTGTTCTCCATAAAGAGGGGGTGGATCCTTCACGGGGAACTAACTGTTATTGTTTTTCGGAAATGTAATTAAAGTCCACAAAGAGTTCACTAATTCTGCAGAGAGCCCACGCCCAAGTGACGGTGCAGCTCCTCCCTCCCTGGGTCTGTCACCTCCCTCGGCCTGCTCAGAGTGTGCAGGGTTTTAAGGGAGGCCTTGTGTTTTTCAGAGTGGTTAGTATTTATTAATTTAGTTGCTTTTAATGAGAAAAGCAATTAGAATTCAGTAAGCAAAACAAAGGAAAGGGAGGGTGTGGCCATCTCTCTCAGATGGCTCCTGAGGTGCAGGGACAGTGAGACCTAGTGACTCGGATGCTCAGCAATGCGTGGGCTTGACACAGCCCTCAACATTATAATGAGAAGACACTTTTGGGGGGGGCTTGATGAGTCTGTCTTTCTGAATTAAACTAACATGTTCATGGACGTTTCTGGTGTGGGAGGCTCTCTCATTTAATTGCTGCAAATTTTATGCTTTATCCCAGCTGATGGATGGAGAAATTGAGGTCCCTCTCTATAAGGTGAAGACCTCAAGGAAAAACAAAGTAGTGCTTCATGTAGTGTATTCGTGTGGGAAGCCAGGCCTGCCCCTTCCACAGCACCGTGCTGTGTCTCAACTTGATCACAATGAGTCACAACGACTAGAAATGGATTCCTAGCCTTAGGACAGCAGTGACACGGTGCTGGGAGACAGGTGGCTCACGCATTCAATGGAGAAAAAACATCCTGACATCCTGCATTTGGTTCTGGACGGTCCAAGGTGAGAGAGATAGAGGGCAGTCAGAAAGGCGGGAAACAGGAGGGCAGAGGAAGTGACAGGAGAAGGGAGCTCAAAGCTAGAAGCAGAAAGAAATCCTCAGGAGCAGATAACAAAGTAGAACAATGGGCATTCAGAATGCAGTGGAGGTGGAGGAGAAATAGAGGGCAACAGGTGGTCTAAGCACCTTTTACCTAGAAAAGTGGAGCGGGCAAAACAAGACTTTGTGCTATGCAGCATTTATTGGGTACACAGAATAAAGGGGGGGCACTGGGTAACCTAAGGGCAGAGTTGATCTTGTGTTTGATCTGATGATGATGCAAATCTTATGCTAATGAGGGCAGGAAGGAGAGTATTTCTCAGGTGATAGGCGGGATGGCTAAGCTGACAAGGAACTCTTCCCTCCGCAGGTGACAGCTTTCTCTTTTGAGTTACTGCTGGGTTCTCATGGAACTCCGATGTCTTCAGCTGATGCCATCTTGCCTTTGAGTGCCACAGCATCAAATACCATTTGATGGCCTCTGCTGTGACCAGAGGTGAAAGGGGAGTTTTGTTTCCATATGCCACAGCTGGCTCTCGGGCAAGGCAACACTGGGCCTTAGACAGCTACAGTCATACTTTAGTTATGAAGTAATTTTTCCCCGAAAAATCTACATAGAAATGGTCCCAAGAGAAACTCCCTGCTGACCTTCTGGCCACAGTTCCAGAAAGATGGCAAGTGTGAGGCCAGTTTTATGGGCTGAGAAGTGAATTAAAGTCAGTGGAGGCGGTGAGGAGTCCTTTGCATAAGTTGGGAAGAAAAAAATAGGGGAGATCCAGCAAGGGAGACAAATCTGAGCAAGGCGCTGGCTCGGAATGGGAGACTAGAGACACGGTAAAAAATGGCACAATTTATGGAGCAAATAAGCAAAGAAAGACTTAGAAGTGAGCTGAAAAAGGACCAGTCAACAGCTTTGCAATAGTAAAGGGGGCAGGTAAGGAAAAACCGTGAAGTTTTGGTAGACTCTCTCTGATACAGCTACCTGATTTTTTTCCTGCTCGGTGACGTGGCATAAAGAGATTTAAAACAGGACTTTCCAAAGGAGTTAAGGGTTTGTCAGTGGGTACAGTAGGGTGGTAGAGGTGCCAGGGTCTCAAGGGTTTTGGCAAAATGGTGGCCTAGATAGTCTATCATGGACCCCAAAGATGCTGATGTGTTCTCTTCAGGTTGCAGGCTTGAGGAAATGGAAGGCTGGGGCAGACAGGAGGGCACAGGAAGTTATGTCTTCAGGAAGAGGAGGAAACCAAGGGCCCCACAGTGAGTGTTGGGAGGCCGGGGGAGCAGAAGCTGTTGCTGGGTGGGCTGCGGCAGGGATGACGTGTCGGGCAGCTGGCCTCCAGCTGATCTCCTCTGCTGGCTCTGCGACAAAGTGTTGGAAGGTGCTGGACAAACATTGCAAGCACCCGATGCACATCCCACCCAGACGCCTTTACAGTCACCTCAGATTCACCTGGACAAACACAGAGTCCATCGTGTTCCCCAAAACTACTTCTCTGCCTGTGCTCTGTCTCCCATGGATGGTCCTGCCACCTGCTCAGGAACTTGAGTCAGGCGTCTCCCTACTCTGAGTCTTGTCCTTGCCACCTCTGGCCTCAGCACCTTTTCCTCACAGACCTTTGCAGCCTCCCTGATTTTGTACCAGGAATTGCTCCTTCTCCTCTCAGATTCCCTTCCCTTGTGACTCAGCATGCCTCCTGCTCAATAACAGAAGTTCAGACCTGTGTCCCAGCCTTGGAGGCCCTTTAATATCTGTCTCTAAGCTCAATTCCAGGTTCATGTTCTTTGTCTTCATTCTACTCACACAGCCCAAGTTCCAGCCAAACGAATCTACCTCCCATTTGTGGGACTTGAGTGTTGTACTTTTATTTTCTTTCCTCAGGCTGTTTCCTTGGCTCAGAATGCCCTCTGCCTCCCCCAAGATGCCCTTTAAAATTCACCTCCATGTCTAGGAGCAGCTCAAATATCAGCCTTTCCATCAAACTAATTTCCCTTCACCTCCCTTTCTGCACTTGAAAGCAATATGCTTCTCCTGTGAATTCTCACAGGGCCTTGGTTAAACTTCTCACAACTGCAGCATTGTGTCTGAGCTCCAGGCGAGGCCCTGGATACCTGGCCCTCCCAGTTATGCTGGGAGGAACTGACAATAAGAGCCAAGTTTTTATTTTCCCCATGTTGTTCCCCCTGAGGTTCCTGGGTGTAATAGAGACTTTGGCGTTTGATGGAGGCAGATGGGAATCCAGCCTCTACTGTTTGGTGGCTGTATGACCTGGGTAACTTCCCTGAGCTTGAGTAGCCCCGGAGAATCTTCTGGGCGTGCTCTCCAGAGCCTCCATTGGAAGACTGTGAGCTAAGCCTGATGTAAAATGATGGCCTCCCAAAGACATCCACATCCCCGACAGAAATCCCTCTCTCCCTCCACTTCCCCATTCAATTTCCTTTTGTCTGTCTCTTGGGCACTTCCTGTAATGAGAACCTTTCACTGCTGCTCCCCCCAGGGTTGCAAAGGGCACAGGGAGCATGTTAATAATCTGTCTTTCCTGTTGGTGTGGGTGTCAGATGAGGCGGGTTGGGTGAGATTTCCTGCACGGATCTCACTGCACAGACCCTCTGCTCTCCTGACCGAGGGAGCCTGAGAAACACAAAGGTTGCTCCAGATTCCTACAGGCTGGGCAATGAGACAAGGATGGTGGCAAGAACACGCAGAACCGCCCATCTGTATCTAGACTTGGCTTTGCTGACTCCTGGCTTTGGTATTTTGGGAAGAGGCCTTGTTTCTTCTTTCTGGCCCTTAGCGTCCTTCTTGGGAACTTGAGAATATAATACCTATTTCCCAGAGTCCTTGAAGATTAACTCAAGGTCCTTAACGAATTTGTGCACCAACTAAGGGCTGAATGGATAAAACCCCTTTGGCGCCTATAATTATTTATGAGTGTGGACCACTGGCCCTTTCTGAGTGTGCTGACATCCACCTGATATCCAGATGACGTCCAGTTTCTGCACAAGCACCTTCGAGGCGTATCTAGGTAACACCGAAATGTCTGTTCCTTCTCTCCAGAGAGGCCACTTCAGTGAAGCTTGGGAGACTTTTAAATCCTCAAGCCCAGAAAGACTGGCTGGCAGAGCAGGGTCTGGGAATGCATTTGGAAGGCTGCACAGGACCCTAGGAAGCAGCAGGAGCATCCTGTAGCCAGCGCCTGGAACCTGACACTCTTCTTGACAGATAAAGATGTGGAAGTCCAGGAGAGCCTGAGTATCACATTCAAAGATAGGGCTGCTGGCTGACATTGGGAATTCAATACCCACTTTTTAGATGAACTTGTGAACAAGTGCCCACCGGTCTATGGAAGGCATCTGGTCCTCCCCACCCTGCCACAATCCCTCCTTCCCACTCGCCTAAATCACTGCCCTGAGAGGTGGCCCTCATTTCTGCAGGCCCTGGCTGGCCCCGCTTTGTGGACTTCCATGACGCATAGAGGTCCTTAGTGTGGAAGTCGGGATGCTGCAAAGCCTGGCTTGGGCTCACCTGTCCGGCTTTACTGCTGGTTGCAAATCTTTCCTAGAAGCTCCCTATCAATCACTTAGGCTCTGGGTCACTTTAATCCTCCCTTTCACACTTCTTGTCACCTTCTACCACTGTACCTTCACTTGTCTTAGTCTTTTCCTTCCCCTTGTTTGGTAAGCATTTCCTCAGTGTTTCCTGCTTTGGAAATTTTAGTTAAACATAACTTCTTTGGAAGAAATTGAGCACCATGGTCCTGAAGCATTGCTTGTCCCACTGGAGTTGGCCCATCCCGGCCAATCATGGAACAATGCCAGTTGCATCTGTTCCTGAGGCAGTAGTGAGCTTCTCAGAGGGTAAAAAGATGAGACTGACTTGCTTCTGGGATGGCAACTCCTAGCCCAAGGCATGGCATGGAGGAGGCTCTCAAGAGGCTCCTGATGAATGGATGGATGGATGGATGGATGGATGAATGACCATACCTCCTATTTATCTCCAAGACCTAGGGATAAATTGGGTGAGGGTGGGTGGCTGACTATGGGCACTGATAGAATATGGGATTCTGAGATGCTCAGGATGAGGACTGGGAATGAAGCTGGGCTCTGATAGGCACATTGCTGTAGGGTTGTGAGTAACACGGGATATCTACTGTGGTGGCAGAAATATGCCATGGATGCCTCAAACATGCCCAAACTCATGCTAGGTTCATTTGGCACTCAATAACCTTATAAAGTGGGATCCATTATCACCCTAGTTTATCCTTATCCTCATTTTGCAAAGAATCCAAGCCTAAGTAAGGTGAAATAATTTACCACAGACACCATGTAGGAGTGGAGGAGCTGGAGCCAGATGGATTTGCTGGCGCTAGGGCCTGTGCTCTGGGCCACCTCATTCCGTACTCATGACAGCCAACAAGGTCCCTTTGCCTGCCTGAGCCTGTGCAAGGCCAAGATTATAAAGTGGACCATGATCTATGAGACACTAAGCGAACAGATGTCATGCAAACAACTTGTGTTGCTGCATGTACATGCATGGTGTATAGTTAGTCATGATCTTGTTTCTGTGTTTTGTCTGGGGCTCCTTTGTATAGACATGGCCTGAGGATACTGTGCTCATTTGATGCTCGTGCCTGCCCCACGACGCTAATATTATTATTCTCTAAGTTTCACGGGCGTGGCTCAGGAAGAGGAAGCAGCAAGGTACCTGTTAGCCACACGCTAGTTAAAGAGGTAGGACTGAGTAGTCCGTGCATGTCCATTTCTCTGCCGTACAGGGCTGGGCTTCTGCAGAAAGTTCAGTCCCTTCCCTGTGCAAAGGCAGCAGATGAAACATCAGCACATCACAAAGACTAGGGTTACATCTTGAGTAGGTGGCCTCATCACCTGTTCTGACAGCTGAAGCTCCTGGACACTGGGCCCAGATGGGGTGGGTTTGCCCAGGTGGTCTGAGGACGTGAGGACTGTCGCCAGGTTCCGGGGTTCTGGAGTCTCCCTCCTGAGAGGGTTTCTAGGTTCTTCTTGTCAAGAACAGAGAACTTGACAAAACAGTCACAAAAGGTAGTGCGGCTTTACATTTATTAAAGAAACACTGCAAGGAGCGATATGGAAAAGAATGGCTTTTTAAGATGAGATGCAAAGCTGTGAGAGACGAGAAAGTTCTTGGAGGTTTTTGATATAAAACTTGCCTGAGGTTTGAGAACTCTAATTTGGGCTGAGATATGAGTCCTGAAGATGCAGTTTAAAGCCATGTTACAAGGACGTTCTGTACAAGTACGATTCAGGATGTGCAGTGCTGTTATATCTAAGAAGACGGCAGAAGCAGGAAGTCCGTGCTCAGCTTCCTCCACTTCATGCCTGAAATAGGTCAGAAGATCTGCATGTGAGAGGTGGCCTCCTGCGTCCCGAGAAAAGGTCACAGGGTCACAGAAAATAATCGGAAAGAACTCAAAATGTTTCCCCATTTCTTACTTTTTTGATCAGACCTGCTTTTCCAGGTATGTGACATGTGATCAAAATACCTGTGAATGTTTAACCCTAACCCTGTGTATTACAGTAATGGACACATTGTCATGAATCTCCTCCAAAATAAAAGACTTCTCCTTATTTTAATG
>PVIR01026663.1:0-23434 GCA_004026965.1 Petromus typicus | reverse complement strand
CCGCCAGACCGGGCAGCCCCTGGGCTCTGCCTCTGAGAGATGTATCACAGGCTTATCGTTCAGCAGAGGTGAAAGCACCAGCCAGGAGCCCTCTGAGTGGCTTTCAGGATGCAGCTAAACTTCACCGCCTATTTCAACACACTCCTTCCTTGGCAGAAGCCCACTGTGCAGCAGACTGCATGTGCTGTTAGCTCACCTCCAGTAGCAGGGTGAGTCACTTCAGCTTTTGCCCTGGATTTCCCCTCTTGTTAAGAGTTCATGAAATGGTCATGAACATGATGGCACATGCCTGTAAACCCAGCACCCAGGAGGCTGAAGCAGGAGGATCTCAGCAGCTTTAACTACATAGTGAGACCTTGTCTCAAAACGACAATGAAAAAAAGAGTTCATGAATGTGAACACTTGTAATCCCAGCACTTTGAAGGCTGAGACAGGAGGATTGCCTTGAGTTCAAGGCCAGCTTGTGGTAAATGGACTTCAAGGTCAGACTGGACTGCATAGCCAGATTCTATCTAAAAAATAAATAAATAAATAAATAACAACAAAAGTTCATGAACAGGTGGATTTTACAGTCCATTCCAAATCCAAAAGTCTACATGTCGGCATATTCTCATGGAAGATGCTACTCCAAAGACCTGCCTAAACAGGGGCAAAATGACTTCCAAACGTAGCTTACACAAAGGAACAAGGTTTGAGGCATCCTAAGAGATGCTAAAGAGAATTAACGCATAGGGCAGCTTGCTGCTTTTCAGCATATGAAAGAGTAAAGTGAAAAGTTGGGAAAAACAAAAACTAACAATGTCCCTACAGTTTGGCTTACTTCTCTGCATGTGCAGGTACGCTCTCAGATATAATTCTACTTAATAAAAGCCTTCTTTCATGATCATAAAAAAATAATTAACCGCAATTTCTGGTATGAAATCAAAGCCATTTACATTTCAAAGTTGAGCTAAGATTTTAAAGAATTTTCTTAGCCTAGCATGGTTGTACAGCCTGCAGTTCCAAGCACATGGGAGGCTGAGACAGGAGGATCACTTTGAGTCTGAAGTCAGCCTGTGCTACAAAGCAAGACCCTGTGTCCGAAAAAAGAGAAGGATTTCTGACAACAAACAGTATGGCCTATTGGGACATACGTACCTTGCAAAGAAAAGTAATACATTTAAGTTCAAGAACTAGCAAAAAAAAAAAAAAAAAGAACTAGCAAAGCAGGAATTTTTGGTTGTCAAGGAGTTTTTGCTTGTTTTTTTTTTAATTTTAAAGATCTTAATTGGCTTTCTTCTGCGTCTATCAACCAAGGCAAAACTTTATCCAGAGAATAAATTGCTATCCAGAGAACAGACTGCGTTCTCCCTTATTTTTGAATTCCTGCAGTCAGTTCACCTGGATGGTCAGATCACCATGTGTCATGGGTAGAATTAACTGGCACCGCAAGAACACACACGTACCCCAAACCGCGCAGGAGCTACTGGGGATGTCCCTGCATACTGGACACTGGCCAACAACAACACATCCTTGTACACGAGGCCATCACACACATCAAGGAGCTATATCCTGATCGTGTCCCAACTACTCCGACCAGTCATTCTGTCACTTTCTGTCCATTCCCACTCTCCGCGGTCCAGAACTGTCCTCAACTTCTACAAGCAGTCGAACCATACAGACAAAAGGCGAGCTGTTAAAAACGGAAGCGCATCACTAGCTAACTGCGCTACCTGGACGGACAGGCGCATCCCAGCAAACGGTCTCACTGGAAGTGAACTGTTGAAAATCTGAACTTGGTTGTGAAGAGCTTCGAACACTGAGGAGTTTGTCTACCAAGTTGGGAAACAAGCTCTTCAAGATCACAGGCACAGTGATCTAAGCGAGGCGCATTTCGTGCAGGGCTACTGAAATCCGGGCGTGGGTGACACCAGTGTGTCTCTGCCACCCTGCAATCCATCACCACCTCCACTTAGATCCTCACACAGGATTACGACCCGGTCCGCGCCCTGAAAGCGCGCGATCACGCGCGCTGCACACGGCAGGTTTCTCCGCTTTGGGAAAGCAGGAAATTCCAGTGCTTCATTCAGCGGAGCCGGCGTGGCTGCCGCTGAATAAGATGCGTGGGGCGATCACCGGCTCAAGAAACACTCGATTTTCAAGCTTGCCAGAGACCCGTGGATCCAGAGTTTGGGCTCAAGGTCAAGGGCCTCTGAACTCCAAAACGCTGGGGGCGGGAAAAGCCTGGGCGCCAAAAGGCAAAGCCCAGAACTGAAAGTAAACTTTTCGGAGAGGGACACAGGTACAGAGAGCGCACCGAAGGGCGGCGCTGACGCCGCGCTCGCCGAGGTCCTCAGAGCCACGAGCACTCCAGGCACGTCTGGGAGCCCCGCGCCCCGCCCCGGAGCGCCCGGCCCGGCCGGCAGCCCCAGCCCGCGCCACCTGCGAGCGCGGCGGCCTCCGCCTCCACGGCCGCCCCGGCCCGCCAGGGGGCGGTCGGGCGCAGCGGTCCCGCCGCCCGGCCCCGGCCCCGGCCCCCTCCCCCGGCCCCGACTCACGGATCTGCACGCGGCGGGGGTCCAGGCGCGCGGCGGCGGCGCGCAGGGCGTCGAGGCGGCGGTGCAGCGAGGTGGAGCGGTGGCCCAGCGCGGCCGCCTGGTCCTCGAGCTCGCCGAAGATGTCGCCGGCGTGGCGCGACAGGTCGGCCAGCTGCTCGAGCAGCAGAACCAGGGTGTGCGCGGCGACGTGCTCCAGCGAGAGGAAGGGCGGCGCGGCCCCGGCCGGGTCCCCGGCGAGCTCGGGCGGGCGGCGGCGCGCGGGCGGCACGGTCCTCTGCGGGAAGGGCATGGCGCGGGACGGACGGGACGGGGCGGGCGCCGCGAGCGCCTCAGGCCGCCCCCCGGGGGCGCGGGCCGCGCGTCCGCATCCGACACAAAGGAAAGTGGCGGGCGGGACGCAGCGCGGGCCCGGCGGGTGGCGTCCTCCCGCGCTCGGCCCGGCCCGCCCCGCTGCGGTCCGCGGAGTCCTCGGCGACAGAGCGCGGCGCCTTCCCTCCCTGCCGCCCGGCGGGAGGAGCCGGGGGACGGGCGGCCGGCACCGGCGAGGGAGGAGGCGGGAGCGCAGGGGGAGGAGACAGGGGCGGCCCGGCCACCTGCGCCCGGCCCCGCGCCCTGCCCGGCGCCCGCGCGTCCCCTCGCGGCCCGTGGAGGTGGACAGGGCCCGGGAGCGCGAAGGGGACCCGCTCACCTGCGCGCCCCGCCCGGCGTTTAACCGTCCAGGGGCTGCCCGAGTGGATCCCAGGGAGATGTTCCCAGGAGGTCCAGAGACCGGGGGCTCTGTATCCAGTAGGACCGAAGTCCCTAAAGCTTTGAATATCTCTTTTTAAGAAGGCTTGAGCAGCGCCTATAAACCCAGCACTAGGGAGGCCGAGGCAGGAGAAGTTCAAAGCCAGTTGAAGTACACGACGAGACCCTCCTCTTCTGTAGTTGGGGTTAGTCCTCCCTCTCTCCCCAGAGCAGTCCGGGGTTACACCCGATTAGTCTTTTTTTTTTTTTTTTTTTGAGACAAGGTCTCACTTTGTAGCTCAGGCTGGCCCTGAGCTCAGCCTCAGACTCACATCACAGCAATCCTCCTGCCTCTGCCTCCCGAGTGCTGGGATTACAGGCGTGAGCCACCATGCCCGGCACTGTGGTATGTGGTACTGGTTGCTGCTGGGCCCGAGTTTCCACGCCAAGTATTGTCTGTGGTTTCCGGGGATCAAACCCGGGTCCTTGCGCTTGCAAGACAGGCGCGGGAACCACTGAGCCAAATCCCCACCCGACTAGTTCTAAACCCCAGCATAAGGAGCAAATTCAAGCCGATGACTGAAGACTTGGAAGATGTTAAAACTGAGTGCTCGCGAGTTCGTGGTCGTGTCACACGCGCTAGCATGAGCCTTCTGAGGAGCAGCAGATGAGGAGACTGCGCCCAGTGTCCCGAAGCTGAAATCGCGCCAGCCTCAGAGAAGGGTCCTCATTTAAGTCAAGGAGCCCGTCTCCCGCAGCGCCACCGCTTGTACCATGAAATGTGTTTTTTTTCTCTCAGGGGCCGGTCTGAACAGCACCTTGGGAGAAAAACCAGTAGACACAATTTTTGTTTTTTGAGGGTCTCCCTGTGTAGCCCAGGCTGGTGTCGAACCCACAGTAATCCTTATGTTTCAGCCTCCCAGAGTCTGGGCTCACGGGCCGGCTACCTCACCCTGTGTTACAGGAGTCCCAATGGGTGTGGCACTTCATGCCTCTCCCTACTGTTTTCACTTTTCACTTCCCTGAAACCTCATGACATTAAGCATGCTTATTGGCTGCTTGGTTATCATTAGAAAAAAAAAAAAAGCAACATTAAACTAAGCATGTTGTGTACACCTAGAATCTCAGCCCTGGGAAAGCTGAGGCAGGAAGTGTAGGCCCGTCAGGACTGCATAGTGAGTTCAAGGTCAGACTGAGCTGCATAGCAGAGACCCTGCCATAAATACAGCCCAGAAAATACCTCTCAAGCATAACCCTCCTCCTCAAGGTGCTGCTCCTCCCTATGTGGAAGTAGGTGTCTGTCCCATGTGGGCTGGCAGCACCCACCGTGCTCCCAGAGGTGAGGAGAAACCTTATCCTGTGGTTCGGGTGTGGCATCAATGCCGCCCAAGGCTTCAAGCATTGACATTCTGATGAGACACTAAGGAAGTGGACACTTCATCTGAGCAGTCATGTAGCGCTCAGGCCTATGAGAAGTGAATAGGGTCCAGAGAAGGCCCGGGGTGGACCTGGTGGCTTTGCAGGAGGAAGGACTGGAGGAGACACACAGACCCTGTCTGGTCATGGGATGCCCTGTGGACCCCTCAAGGGCTCTACCTGCAGAAAGGTCTTTGCCAGGGTAATGGGCTCCAGCCCATGGCTGAGTGTGAGCTTAGCATTCACACACCACACACAAAATGTCTTCACCAGACACAGTCCCTCAGCCTGTGCCTCCAACTCCAACACTTTAAAACCAGCAGATCTCATTACAATTGGGCAGAACAGACTAACACATCCGCTGAGATGGAAACTTTGGCATGAATTCTAAATTCAAGCCATCAAGAACGTTTCAGACTTGACCTCAGACTGCATTGTGACGAGTACTGGGGTTCTGGAATCTCTTGGTGGATGTTTCTAGAGTCTTTCTGTCCAGGACGAAGTTAAGCACAAAAGGTAGCAAAGTTTTACATTTAGTAAAGGTAGAGGAAAAGCCTGCTCTGCCAAGCGAGTGTAAGCCCATTAAAAATAGGAGAAGTTGGGCCGGGGATATAGCTCAGTGGTTCCGGCGCCTGTCTTGCAGGCACAAGGACCTGGGTTTGATCCTTGGTAACCACATACAATACTGGGCATGGAGACTTACGCCCAGGAGCAATCAGTACCACATACCACAGTGCTGGGCGTGGTGGCTCACGCCTGTCATCCCAGCACTCGGGAGGCAGAGGCAGGGGGATTGCTGTGATGTGAGTTTGAGGCTGAGCTCAGAGCCAGCCTGAACTACAAAGGGAGACCCTGTCTAAAAAAAAACAATATAATGGAGAAGTCCACTAGACCTGGTGGAAGCTGACCTCTGGGAAAGTGGGCACAGTGACCACAAACACAATGGTGCCATCTTTGGTATCTTCCACTCCTCAGACGGAGGTGGTGTCTAGGCCTCTATCAAAGCCTTTGTGAGTTCCCCCAGGGTGAGTGAAGATAGCCCTCTCTGACTGGTCACAGGTACTCTGGGAACCATTTTTCTACATTTCCTGGATCTCAGTTACTGACAGGTCACCCCTACTTGTTCAGTGTTTGCCACACCCTAATCCCCTGCCTCACAAAGGGAATATTTAGACTTTTTTAGTGTTTGTTATGAAGTAGAAACTGTAAGTTATTTTTACCACACAGAAGATAAGACTCTTATTTCACTTCATTTTTGTGAGACCAGGTCTCCCTATGTAGCCCAGGCTGCCCTTGAACTCACTTTATAACCCAGTCTAACCTCCAACTCGCGGTGAATCCTGCTGCCTCAGCCTCCCAAATGCTGGGTCCCAGGCTTGTGCCACACACCAGCAAGAGTGCTTCATTTTAGACTCAGAAATGCACAAGGACTACGTCTCAGAAGCTCAGTCCCTATTCTGGGCAAATTACTGCCCACTGACCTTGTAGTGTTCTGGTGGAAGTTAAAGTCATCTGATGTTAGAAACCACAGTAGATATGTTAAGTTTTATTTTTGTTATACTTATTGTAGATATAACAGTTTAATATTTCTGCCTGAAAATGAAGACATTTTCTAAAGTGTGGAGGAATCATAATCATTGGTGTATTTTGTTTCTGTTAGTTGGTGTAGTCAACTCTCTCACTCAGCATGGAGGTGTGGGCAGCTCTAGTGAAGGAAATCCTCCTTGTCTGCAGTCACTTGACTTTTCTATCATCTAAGACAGAATTCTTCACTGATCCTCACCAGCACTTTGAAATCCCTACACTGAATTCTTCGTAACTGCCTTCCAGATAGCTATCTGTGTGCTCCTGCACTGCTCATAGCTTCCCACTTCACACCCTGTGAGTAACATACAAACCGGACAGAAACAACCCAGCATATTTCCACAGTAGTCGGTGCAGCCACTAAGTGGTGGACTGTGCCCGAGGACACTGGGTCGCAGGGGAAGAGGCACTGAGCAGTGAGAAAGCATCCAAGTGCACGGCGCACTCCTGTGCCTGGTCACAGAGATCTGGGAGGCTGAGGCAGGAGGCTTGCGAGGCGGAGCTCGGCCTGGGCAACTTAGGGAAACTGTCTTTAAAAATGGTTTTAAAAATGGTTTGGGGATGTAGCTGACTATAACAGCTCTGGGTTCAATTCCCCAGTACTAAAAACAAAACAAAACCAGAAACCAGAAAGGAGCCCGAGGCTGTAAGCAGCAAGTGTACATCCGATGGAGACCAGCGCGCCATTCAGTTCTCAATTCCCACATCTAAGAGAGAAGAAAAAGAAAACAATGGCGGGGCCAGGGATTTAGCTCAATGGTTCCGGCGCCTGTCTTGCAAGCGCAAGGACCCGGGTTCGATCCCCGGTTGCCACATACCTATGCTGGGTGTGGAGACTCACGCCCAGCAGCAACCAGTACCACATACCACATACCACAGTGCCGGGCGTGGTGGCTCACGCCTGTAATCCCAGCACTCGGGAGGCAGAGGCAGGAGGATTGCTGTGATGAGTTTGAGGCTGAGCTTAGGGCCAGCCTAAACTCCAAAGCGAGACCCTGTCTAAAAAAAAAAAAAAAAAAACAATGGCATCAAAAGTTGTGGAACCCATGACATCTATGATATAGAGCTAGAAATATATATTTAAGAGTACAAAACTAAGTGAAAAAAACATATATACATATATTTCCAGTTCTGATACATAATACATGTTTATTTTTAAAAGGAGTTAAGATGTGTCACACACACCAACTCCACGCAAGCAATGCAGGCATCACGAGCTGCAAACGTGCCCTGATAGATTTTCTAAATAAATAAGAGCCTACTCAGTGCATTTTTAGTACCATGTTAACTCCTGCTGGGTAGCCATAGCTCCTGCGGAGCAGCTGTGGCCCCTTCTGTCCAGCGGGTGCTGCTGGTGTGAGAAGTAAGAGAAGCCTCTGCCCCGCGCCGGGACTCAGGACTCGGGGCTCCCCCGCCGCCCTCCCCACGCAGACGCCTCCCGATTCCCAGCTCTCAGCGTCCTCTCTCTGCTGTCTTGCTCTGAGCCACCTTCGGGGTTATCCGAGCGGCCGAGGCCATGTTCCTGCCTTTCTCCCGCCGTTTCCTGTCTCCCCGCCTCCCCCATTCCTGCCTCCCGACCTTGTGACCCAGGCCGGGCCGCTGTCCGTCACGGGGGCGTCCTCCCGTCTCCTCGGCCAGCTGGCTCCCAGAGGAGGCTCTGTCACTTCCGTGCCGGGGCCGCCCCACTCCCGGACACTGAATGACTCGCGTAGTCCTGTGATTGGGGTTAACGTTTGGATCGGAGCCAAAAGGAAACAGATCCACTCGGCTGGCTGAATTGTGGCGGTTTAATACTCAGCCCGATGCGCTGCGCGTCCAGGGCCACCGCCACGGCCACGCAGCGAGGGTTTGGACCCCAGGTCTGCAAGGGGCGCCACCCTGGGCCCTCTCGGACCGCAGGGCTCATCAGCATAAGACGGGAGTGCAGGGCCCCAGGTCAGAGCCAGCAGCCCTCTGTGGCCTGTGTCCTCAGCTCTAGGGCTTCCTCACCTAAGGCGCCAAGCCCGGTGGCCTAGGTACACAAACTGTCCGCGGGTCTCTGCCGTCTTCCCTGTATATATTCTCACCTGAGAAGCTCAGTAAGTTAGTGGCCAGCAGAGGATCACAGAGTCGGAGGCCTGCAAAGCTAGGGTTTTGAACCCAGGTCAGGAGCTAAGATTGTTTTGTTGGTGCCAGGCATGGAGGCGCACACCTGTAAGTCTCATCACTTAGGAGGCTGAGAGGCAGGAGGACTGGCACAAGTTCGAGGCTAGCCTAAGAGATATAGTGAGTTCAAAGCCAGTTTCAACTACATAGCAAAAAGATTGCTTCATTGTTAACTACCCTATCACACCCAGAATGTATTTAAATGAGGAGAGAAAGAAGATCCAGAGAAAGGAATAGAAATGGACTGTTCAAAGATCTAAAACAATGTAGGATCTTAAAAGTCAAAGAAGGTCCAGAGATTTAGCTCAGTGGTTCCAGCGCCTGCCTTGCAAGCACAAGGACCCAGGTTCGATACCTGGTAACCACATACAACAATGCCGGATATGATGACTCACGCCTGTAATCCCAGCACTGGGGAGGCAGAGAGAGGAGAATTGCTGAGTTCAAGGCTTAGTTTAGGACCAACCTGAACTACAAAGCGAGACCTTGTCTCAAAAAAACTAAAAAAAAAAAGTCAAGGAAGATCCAGGCATGTTGGCACACCCTGTAATCCTAACAGTTGAGAGGCCGAGGCAGAAGCATCACCGGGAATAGGAGGCCAGCCTGGGCTACCTTACAGAGCTGAAAGCCAACCTGAGCTATACAACCTGACCCTGTCTGAAAAAACAAAAAGAAAAGTTGAAGAAGGAGAAGATTTTTCCGGAAAAGAACTTGTCATGGGAACTACAGGTTGTCTGGGTCCCTGCCCCCTCTTAGCTAATCTGAGCTTCTGCTTCCTCAGGATAGAGAGCGGAGGGATTTCTCCACTCCCAGTACACAGCTCTGCTGGACTCGAGACTTCCTTCCTCTGTCCCAGGGCAGAACCCCAGCCCCATCTGTGCTGAGACCCCATCTGTTCCTGGACCCTCCCAGGGCTTGTGCTGTTCTTACCCTTTTTGCAAACTTACATATCACCATGCTAGGAATTTTATCCTCTGCCTTGTGTGCCCTGGACAAGTCCTGACCTCTGAGCTCCATCCACGCCCCCTCTTTCTTTTTTTTTTTTTGAGACAGCGTCTTGCTTTGTAGTCCAAGCTGGCCCTAAACTCACTACGTATCCCAGGCTAGCCCCAAACTCACAGCAGTGCTCTTGCCTCTGCCTCCCGAGTGCTGGCATTACAAGTGTGAGCCACCACACCCATCATTGTGATGTGTGACAATGGGGATCAAACTTGGGACCTTGCACTTGCCAGGCAGACGCCGAAACCACTGTACTCAATGCCCAACCCCCACTTCTTTTTTCTTCTCTTTCCTTTGTCCAGTAACAGTGATTGAGGACTGCGATCCTCCTACTTCAGCCTCTCAGGGTGTTGGGGTAACAGCTGTACACCACCAAGGTTTACCGCGTTTTTATATCTGTGGTTGCTCTTTTCATTTAAAATACACTTGAGTCTCCTTACTGGAAGAATAAAACCCGTATCTTCATTCTGTTTGTCTATTTCATTGGCACATCTGACGCTAGTGACTACAGTTAGTTGGAGAGTCTGATGTCACATTCCCACCGTTTTTTACTCCCCGTCTTCTGTCCGCCCCACTAGGCCACAGTGCTCCCCTTTCCTTCACACCGGCGTCTGGACCCAGCATGAACCTGGTCTCTCCTCGGCCACTGCTGTCCCTCCTTGCCTGCCTCACACTCGGGCTGCCGAGGTCCCTGGCCCCCATCCGCTCCCTCTGGTCCCTGGGTGTGCGTGGCCCCTGCCTTCTGACTCTTCTGCCTTCTCAAGTCCTCCGCAGCTTTCAGCCTGCCCTCCTACACACACTGGATTGCTTGAGCTTGACTTCCAGGACTGAGCCCGGCTGATGCACTGTCCAGAAAATGCACACACAGCGAAACCTGGGCTTGTGACTGAAATTCAGCCCGGCGACTTGGATGCAAAGCACTTGGCTTTGATAATCCAAAGCTCTTGGCTATCAAAGCAAATCTCCCCATGAGAGATAATGGCGACTCAGATGATTCATTCTACAACCGCAAATATGATTACAGTACTGTAATATAATACAAAACAACAGAGAAAATACAGGAGATAAAGACAAGTTCACAACTTAACAAATTACTTTCCTTTCAAAACCTTCCCCACGTGTGAGGGAGACAAGAGGGAAGAGGGTTATTGTATAGAATGACTTTCACTCTCACTAAAGAGTCACCGCTGTCTTCTGGAATCTTTTTCTCTTCAGGCAGCTTTAACAAGGAAGCTATCCGATGGCACGTCCTTTGGCCTCCTTTTGTGGAAAGGTGACATGATATTGTGGTTAAACAGATTCATCACTCCAAGTGCTACAGCCTTATTCTGCTGGTGCTTTTCCACAAAATTTTACAGTTCCTCACATTTTAATCTCCTGAATCTCAAGTGAAGGATTCCTTGGCTTTTTCCTTCTCTTCTACATCTGCATCGACCTCCTTCATAACCCCTTGCTACTGAGAGCCAACCATCCATAATCCCAGAGCAAGTGAACCCACAGAGAGAGAGAGACAGACAGACAGAGGTGGAGGACCACTGGCTCAACTGGGATCATGTGACTTCGGTGACACTACTCTTGAAAGACACAGCTCATTTGTCAAATACAGATTATCAACATATTTGCTTATCTTGCGGATCATTCACAAAACAAGTTTCTCACAATGTGAGGCTGGGCTGTACACAGACCTGGCTTTTATATTCTGGACTTTAAAGTCAATGCACACTTCTCAGTTCTCTGAATACGATTCGAAGCACCCAGGACGGAGAGGAGTGGAGGTTTATCTTGACTGACAGATTTCAGCCTGTGCAAGAGCCTGGGCAGAGCGAAGAAAAGCAAGAGAGGGAGGAGCCAGAGGGAGCCACATCCCGCAGGCCACGCCCACAGTGGCCCGCCTCTTCCGGCCAGATCCTCCCTCCCCCAGAAGTGGGCTCTGTCACTCCAAATCCAATCACCTTCCAAAAGTCCTACCCATGATCCCATAGGCCAGGTAGAGATGAACCGTAGTGACAGGTTCTCTAGGAGGTGGTGACGCTCTGCTCCTACACACAACCTGACCAACTCACCTACACCTCCCACTTGCTCAGTTACCTATACCTGCACAGCTAGGCAGGGTGCCCGCCTCAGTTTGCACTGCTCACCTACTGAGCAGGTGGAGAAAAGAATCGCCTCTTGCTCTGCATTCCTCATCTGCACTGTGCGGATCATACTGGGGAAACCTTTTTGTGGTTTTTGTGGGTCCCTGATTACAACATGCCCGGTGCCCAGATAGCATCTGCTACACAGCTGGTTATTACTTAGTAAGTGTTTGTTATGTAAGGAGTTCTCTCCCCTCCCAAACCCTTCCCCAGCCCCGCCCCACCCCAAGCCATCACGTTCAACCTGAAACGCCCACGTACACATCCAAGACAGTGCTAGACCTACCCTCCACCCCGCCTCTCTTCCCCGGGTTTCCTGTACCTGATCCAGTTCTCAGCCGGTCAGAGTCTTCTCTGCAGAATGACATGTGCGCGTTCAGGGTAGTTATTCTGTTGGCTAGAAATGTTCCACCCACATTGTATTTCCCCTTCGTGTCCATCATAAAGATATCACAGGAGTCTGTCAAATGCCCTGCAGAAAAAGTGTTTTCCTTCTCCTCTTTTACGAGTAGCCACCTTGAGAAAGAACTAAGCATCTGTGATCCCAACAGACAAAATAATGCAGCTGAAAAAAAAAAAAAAAGCAGCAAATTGGGCCAGGGATTCAAGTCAGTGATTCAGGTGTCTCTCTGGCAAACTCAAGGTCCCAAATTCAATCCGCGATAATCACATACAACAAAGCTGGGCGTGGTGACTCACACCTGTAATTCCAGCACTAGGGAGACAGAGCCAAAAGGATTGCTATGAGTTCGAGGTTTGCCTGAGTGTCATAATGAGCTCAGGGCCAGCCTGAACTACAAAGCGAGACCTGGTCTTGAAAAAAAAAGTGTCGTGGAGCCAAAGTACACGGCCTGCATGTATGGCTAAGAGTATCCACCTGACCAGACGACACTTTTCTGTAACTTCTACTGGCTGCAAGCTGCATTCAAATGATCCAGAAACCCTCAAGATGTCCAAAGAAATAAAGAGATAGAAAAATGCTCTTGATATAAAGCTTGGAATCATAATGAAGAAAATATTCCTTTGGACTCCAAATGCTAATGAGGAGGACAAGCACGAAGGTGTGTTGCAGCGAACTGAATGCTTTGCATGTAGTAAACCGCAGAGTAGACATTTATGCGTAAATGTGCCCATGTTCCCTCACTGTACTCAAGCCAGATGCATCTGTGGGTTTTGATGACAAGCTGAAAAAATGCAATGAATATGGAAAAACCTGTGGTGATTTTGAGTCCTTACAGAAGGGCGGAGAGACAAAGACTGGAGAGAAACCCTATCAGTGTGAGCAATGTGGGAAAACCTCCCCTGACCTAGTGAAATAACTCACCCCGGAGAGAAAACCATTGTAGATAAGAAAGGCGTGAAAGCCTCCAGTACTCTGAGTGGTGTTCAAACCCATGACAGAAATTACGGGGTGGGGGACCCCTGTGTAGACCAACAATGGAGGAAAACTTTTACTTGTTCTCATTCAAGTACACGAAGGAACACATGCCGCAATGAAGGCTTGTGTATCTAAGAAACATGTGAGACAATTAGCTCAGAACGATCCCTTTAACAGACAAAATAATTCACACTGGGGCAAAAGCATTTATATATAAGCAATGTGGGAAAGCTTTCAGCAGACATGGTTACTGTCAGAGAAATGAAAAGACTCACACTGGCGAGAAACCCTATGTATGGAGGGAAGAAATGTGGGAAAATGTTCAGCAGATGCACTTCCTGTTGCATAAACTAGTCTCTGGGGAGAAACCCTACATATGTAGTCAGTGTGTGAATGGATTCAGCACAACAGAAACGGTGAGATACAGGAAAGATGTCACATGGTCCAGAAACCCTATGTATGTAGCAATGTGGGAAAACATTGAGTGCACACAGTCACTGTCAGAGTCATGAAAAGGTTCACACAGGTGAGACACCATATTTATATAAGAAACTACTAAGTGAGACCCTCTCTTAAAAAAAAAAAAGAATTCAATTGGAAATCAATAATAAAAAGGTCTCAGAAAACCCTTAAATGTTTTGGAAACAACATAGCATAATTCTAAGTCATTTATTGTAAAAGAATCAAGCAACCGGAAATTGCATTTAGTGAATGAAAATGAAAACAGTTGTGAGGGAAGTTTATAGCCCTGAAGACTGATTAGAGAAAAAGGCAGGTTGTTTCTTGGGGGTTGCCTTTGCTTTTGTTTTACAGGCTAAGCATTAAATTTGGGTCCCTATTCAAGCTTAGAAAATGCCCTACCACTCAGAGACAAATCCAGCCTCTTCCTTTTTACATTTTGAGATAGGATTTAACTATGTTGTTCAAGCTGGCCTTGAATTTGAGACTCTCCTGCCTCAGCTTTCCAAGTAACTCATTATAAATCTATCATATGTGTTGTGCTTCAAAGATCTTGAACCTGTGACCTAGTTTCTACTTACTGAATTAGAAAAAGATAAGCAATAAAACCAAAGTAAGCAGAAGAAACTAATTAAAATCAAGGAAGAAATAAAAGAAATAGAAATCAAAACAACAGAGAAAAATAAGTGAAGTCAATATACAAAAAGCAGTTGTACATGTCAGCAATGGACAATGGAGTATTGTAATTTTTTAAAAAATATAATTTAAAGTAGCATGAAAAATTTGTCAAATACTTTGGAATAAATGGGGGAAATGGTCAAAGTATCTACACTAAAGACTGCCAGCAGAGCTGAGAAGAGTTAAAGGAGCCCTCGAAAATGCAGGCTCACCTGTTCACAGGTCGGAATGTCATGTGCAGAGAGGGCCACAACCGCCCATAAGCTGAACGAAGAAAAGTCACACCAAGTGAAAGACCAGGCCAAAGGCTCAGGCCTGGGCCCGCGGCTCAGGGGTCAGCGCTGGCCCAGCATGCAAAGCCCTGGGCTCCCACCCCAGGCCACCAAACACTAAAAGGCCACAGGTATGATAGTGGGACCGCAGCTCTGCTATCCTGGCCACTCAGGAGGCTGAAGCAGGCAGGTCCCTTGAGCCCAGAGCCTAAGGCTCCCTGTGCAACCAGAACAAGCAGAAGGGCGCACATCAAGGTCCACAGGGAATCGACTCCCGTGCAAGATGCATTCCGCCTCTTTTCCCCCTGCCCCTCCGCAAAGCCCTCTTCCCTCCCCTGTGTACAAAAGCTTTGTTTCACTTTCAGTCTCTCACACTAGACAAATAATGTAGTATTTAAACACATATGTCTGATTTTTTTTGACCTAAGAGTATGGTCTCCAGACACATCCATTTACTAGAAATATTTCTAGCTCATTTTTCATTATGGCAGAGTAGTACTCCATTACATTTTTTCTTCTTATTTTTTTTCTAGTGCTAGAAATCAAACACAGGACTTTGCCTTTGCCAGGGAGACATGGTACCACTAAGCTACATCTCCCGCTCTATATTAAAAAAAACAAAAACAAAAAATCCTTTGGGGTCATGTCCTGGGTTCAACATCAGTACCACCTCAGTAAATAAATACATAAACAAACAAAAGAAGTGGGGGGGTCACATCAGAAGGCAGTGTGTGTGGGGGGGGAGCTGTCTGGGTGTGATGCTCAGCACTGACTAGTGGGACCTGCTGCTTTCCCCATTTTTAAAACCAGGTTTTTAGGCTCCACTCCAGAATGGGGTGCAAGCAGATTCATTGCACTTGAAGCTTCCCTGTGGATTTCCTCAGCCATCACTCAAGCCTGTGAGCAGGTCTGCCCTCATCTCTGCAGCACCTCGGACAGTCTCGGCGGAAGTATATTGTGTCTCCTGGAGGAAGGGCGACTCTCCCGCTCCAGCCTCCTGTCCCGGCCTGGGCCAGGCATTCGCTATAGGGAGCTGGATTTTGGGTCCCAGCTGCGGGCTGGGCCTCCTGGATTTATTCAAAGTGGCAGCCTTGACTCTTCTGCTAGGATTTCAAGGGACCCCACATGGTAGTACAGGCCTGTAATTCCAGCACTCTGTCTGACGAGGTAGGAGGATCACAAGATGGATTCCAGCCTTAGCAGGTTAGCACCTTTGTGAGACTCTGGCTCAATAGGTAGCTTTTTCATAAATAACTGTCACAGATGGCTCCCACCCAAAACAAACAAAACAGGTAGAAGCCTTGTAAGATGTTCTAAGATATAAAGGCCATTGTTTTTTGAAGGGCACAATTTGTTTGCACTTAACAACCATATTACTTGTTCTCCCAGCGTTCTCCCTTCCCTTGTGCCAACGAGATGTGGCTGGACATGCTGGTCTCCTCCCTCCGTCACCTGAGCACGTGGGCAAGACAGAAGGCTGAGCTTGGAGCAAGTAGCCTCTTGGGCCCCAAGCCCCATGATCTAAGCACCTTACTACTTTTGCCAGCTCTTCTCTGCCCCTTGCCGGGATACTCCACTCCCAGAATACCTGAAATGATGATCAAAAGGTACATGTGGGTTTTGGTCTCAGCAATGAAAAAAGGAACACGCCAGCCATGATCAGCTAGCTGTGGGTAACTATTCTGGGTACCGGCAACCTCCATTAGTCAACTAGTAGTGGGCAACTAGTCACT
This sequence comes from Petromus typicus, assembly GCA_004026965.1. Taxonomy (NCBI): domain Eukaryota; kingdom Metazoa; phylum Chordata; class Mammalia; order Rodentia; family Petromuridae; genus Petromus; species Petromus typicus. The sequence continues at coordinate 7,372 of PVIR01026663.1, read as the reverse complement.
GAAAACTAGTTACAGGTCAACTAGTACCGGGCAACTAGTCAGTGGTAATTAGTTGTGGATAATTAGTTCTGGTTACTTGTTACTTGTAATAAGTCATGCTCAAATAGTGGGCATTTTGTCATTACTAACCAGTTCTGTTTAACTAGTCCTGGTTACTGGTAACCAACCATTAACTATTGTGAACATGTAAACTAGTTGTGGGTAACTAGCTTATGCTAGTTGTGGGTAACTAGTGTATGGCAATGCTTTACTAACTACTTGTCAGCAACTCATCACTGATTACTAGTTCTGGATAGCTAGTCATTGACTAGTAACTGGCAAACAGCAATGGCTAATTATGGGCAACTAGTCAATGCTAACAATTTGTAGGCAACTAACCTTGATTAATGGTAAGCAACCATGGGCACTTTGTTGTGGACAACTAGTCAGTAGTGACTAGATGTTGATTACTAGTCCTGGTTACCAATAACCAGCTAATCAACTGATTTGGGGTAACTAGTCATGAGTAACTAGTCCTAGTTACTGGTGACCAATCATGGTCAACTAGTTGTGGGAGACTAGTCAGTGAGAACTAGTTGCAGGTAACCTAGTCTTGGTTATTGGTAACTAGCCAGTCACCTGGTTCTTGGCAACTAGTCAGTGGTTTACGTTTAGATACCCCCCCACCCAAAGCCTCATGTACATAAGGTGGACCTTTCTACTTCAGAGGTAGTTGAGTTTGGAATGTGTGAAGCCAGGGTGAGAGGTGTGTGATGTGAAACCACTGCCTGTGAGTGATTAGTTTGGTGCCCCCTGAGCTTGGTAGTCTGAACAAGACAAACGGGCAGAGACATGCTGTCTCTCTCTGTCTCTCTCTCGCAGCCTTTACTATCTTGTTTGCTTCATATTGTTTTTTCCTCTGTGACGCTGGTTTGTCATCCCAGCCCCAGAGCTAGCGGATTCTGGACTGAAACCTCCATGAACTATAAGCTAAAGAACCTCTTCCCCTTAAAAAAACAAAACAAAAAATCTTCTATCTATTCATCAGAACAGATATTAAAAAGTTATTAAAAAGTTAAATCATTGGGCTGGGGATTTGGCTCAAATGGTACCATGCCTATCTTGCAAGCACAAGGGCCGGGGTTCAATCCCCAGTACTGCAAAAAATAAAAATATTAACTCATTGTTTAGCTTTCCCCCCAGATATCCTTTATTCATGATAATTCTTAGACTTGAACAAATAAACTCCAGCATATCTCAGAACACTCAACTGTCATGGCAAGAAACATATCCCAAATGACAAAGCTGCAAAGGCCACAAGACGTTTCCCTTCGCTCTGTCATTTGATCTCAGATCCCGCTCTCAGAACACCAGCTACAGTGAGCTATTTAGGGACAAGGTGGCCAAATCCATCATTTGAGAGAGGAAAGCAGCAGGGCGGACATTACATGCTTAGGCCGGAACTGCAGGGCTGAAGCTTTCTGTCTGTTTAAAATAATCCCACAGGACAAGCATGAGTCACGAGCCCCTCCTCGCTGGTGACAGGTGGAGCTGGCTCCCCCGGCAAGGATTCTGTCACTGCCTCCCAGCCAAGCTCTGCGTACGCAGGTCCTACACTGAGAGATGCCCACGCATGATCATGCAAAGCAGCCCAAGTCTCTGCCTGAGGTTTCTGGAAAAAGTATTTTTAAGGATTGAGCCAGAAGCCCCTTACTTGTTCTTCTGGAGACAGGATCTCACAATGTAGTTCAGGCTGGCCTTCAACTCACAGTGATCCTCTGGCCTCAACCTCCAGAGGGCTGTGCTACAGGTATCAGCCACCACTTACATTCAGCTCCTTGCCTCTTTTCTTCTTCCTCTTCCTACTTGGACAGACATCCTGCCACGATGCCTAAAGCAAAGTTACCTCTCATACACATGATGAGGTGGTAAAGCCACCATCACTGCTGGAAGTCTGCACATACACCCCTAACCATGCTAGCCTGTCTTGCTGCAGCTGCAGTTGCTTGAAGACAAACATGTTTACAGTGAATACAGATAGCACACCAGGGAAACACTGTTGTCTGACAGCAGTAATTTTTTTTTTTTTTTGAGACAGGGTCTGGCTTTGTAGTTCAGTCTGACCCTGAGCTCACTATGTAGCCCAGGCAAACCTGGAACTCACAGCAATCCTCCTGCCTCTGCCTCCCAAGTGCTGAGATTACAGGCGTGAGTCACCACGCCTGGCACAGAGGTATGTGGTACTGATTGCTGATGGGCGTGAGTTTCCACAACCCTACCTTGTTGTATGTGGTTTCCTGGAATTGAACCGGGGCCCTTGCACTTGCAAGGCAGGAGCCGGAACCACTGAACTAAATCCCTGGCCCAGTAATTTATTTTTCTATACCTAGCTAGATGTGGTTGCACACACCTATAACCCAGTCCTCAAGAGGCCAAGGCAGGAGGACTGTTGAGAGTCAAAGCCAGCTGGCTCCTTGTGAGCTCAGGATCAGCCTGAACTATATTTTGAGAACTTGCCTTAAAAAAAAAAAAAAAAAAAAGATCTAAACAAACAAAAATGTAATACTATAAAGCATCTAAGAAAAGATATTTTATCCAGTTGTATAAAGAATGGATAAGAAATTTAATTAACATTATGTATAATATAAATTTTTATTTCCTTTGCTAATTCTGGGATCAACTCTAGTAAAAACTCAGAGCTAACACTTAAAAATATTTCATTTTCCTAGAGAATATGCTATCTCAAGGGCACTGTCCATGAAATAGTAACATGTGGATATAGAATACAGTTTTTCAGCTCTCTGTTAATAAAGAGTTTAAAAATTTCCTTCATCACTAAGTTGAAATATCACAGCACAGTAATTCTGTAATGTTTTTCATTCTAGGAGTGGGGTGGTGTAGATGAAGCAAGTAAATTAGTGCACTGCTCAGAACCAAATGCAATACAGTAAAACCTTAGTTTGCGAGCATAAATCATCCTGGAAACATGCTTGTAATCCAAAGCACTTGATTATCAAAGACAATTTCTGCAATTGGAATATAATGGAAACAGATTGTTCCACACACCATAAATACTCACAAAAAATGATTACAATGCTGTAATATAACACAAAATAATAAGAAAAATATAAAATATAAAGAAAAGTAAACAAATTAACTATACTTTCTTCTGAAAACCTTTCTCCCTAGTGAGAGAGACAAGAGAGAGGAGGGTTATCATGTAGGATGACTTTCACTACCACTATGTGAGTCACTGCTATCTACTGGCTCAGTGGTATGTTTTTCTTTTTGTGCAACTTTAACAGGGAACTTACCTGATGCCTTACTTTGGCCTCTTTCTGAGGATCTTATGAAAATGTGCAAATGTGTATTGTCATTCAAAGATTCATCACTTGAGCTGCTACAGCATTATTCAGGTAGGACTCTTCTCCAAAATTCTGCAGTTTCCCACATTTTACATGCCCCCTGGTCTCATGTGAAGTGAGAGATTCCTCTGTCGATGACATCACCTCTCCAAGCTCTGATGGTAGGGAGATGACCACTCATAATTCCAGAGAAATCCCAGTGGCTCAGTTGTGATCATGTGTCATTTGGAGCCACGTACTACTCGTATTGCAAGACACAGCACATTTACCAAGTTAAATTTGTCAGAAATGTTTGTTCATCTTGTGGAACACTTGCAGAACAAGTTACTTGCAATCTAAGGTTTGATTGTAATTTTCCAGGCTCTGCCAAAGCTTTTCCTGTTCCTTCCTCTCTGAGATGGTGTAGATTTTGGAGAGGGGCCTTGGTTATTTCTAATTTTTCTGAACAAAATGACTTCCTTGGGCTTTTTTCTTTTTCAATTTTTTTTTTTTTTTTTTTTTAGGTTTTTAGGTTTTTTAGGGTCTTGCTTTGTGGTTGAGGCTGGCCCTGAGCTCAGCCTCAAACTCACATCACAGCAATCCTCCTGCCTCTGCCTCCCAAGTGCTGGGATTACAGGCGTGAGCCACCACGCCCGGCACTGTGGTATGTGGTACTGATTGCTGCTGGGCGTGAGTCTCCACACCTAGTATGCTATGTAGTTACCGAGGATCGAACCCGGGTCCTTGCGTTTGTAAGACAGGCGCCGGAACCACTGAGCTAAATCCCCGGCCCTCTATATATTTATTTATTTTTATTTTATTTTATTTATTTTTTGAGACAGGGTCTCATGCTGCTCTTGAACTCACTAAACTCACAATGTCCCCCAGGCTGGCCTCAAACTCATGGCAATCCTCCTGCCTCAGCTTCCCAAATGCTGGGATTAAAGATTTGCACTCCCAGGCCCAGCTTCACTGGACTTTAAACCAGAGAAGAGCTCCTATTCGTTAGGCTAATTTGATTTCATCCAAAGGAAAGAGACTTGAGCTATAGCAAAGCTCACTGCCTGGAAAGGGTGTCAGAGGTACCTGTGAGGTGAGCACGTCAGGAGTAGACATCTGCCCAACCAAGTCTTGCTCTCCTGTGACTAACTGGCTGTCACAGATGATTGTATGCTGATGCATTTAGGTCGCAGAGCTGCTGGGGAGTCCTCAAGGGATAATTCAGGAGAAAAGCCAAAACCCAAGGAAGAAAAGGCCTTCAAGTATCACCTTTTACCATCCTTGGTGGTGCACAACTGTAATCCCAGCACTCAGGAAGCTGAGGCAGGAGGATCACAGGGAGTCCAAGGCCAATTTGGACTACGTAGTGAGACCCTGTCTCAAAAAACCAACAGCAGGGGCCGGGGATCTAGCTCAGTGTTTCTGGCACCTGTCTTGCAAACGCAAGGGTCAAGGTTTAATCCCTGGTAACCACATAAAAAATACTGGGTGTGGAGACTCACGCCCAGCAGCAATCAGTACCACATACCACAGTGCTGGGCGTGGTGGTTCACATTTGTAATCCCAGCACTCGGGAGGCAGAGGCAGGAGGATTGCTGTGATGTGAGTTGGAGGCTGAGCTCAGGGCCAGCCTGAACTACAAAGCGAGACCCTGTCTCAAAAAAAAAAAAAAGAAAAAAAAAATCAGCAAAACCAAAAGAAAGAACGAATAGCAATGACCACCTCTCCTCCCTCATCCCACACCACCAGCATTTAACCTTAATCCACTGTACGTGTGGTTATACCGAAGGGACTGTGGGTAAGATTTAGTTTGTATTTATTTATTTATTTATTATGGTTTTGTTGTTGTTGTTTTGAGACAAGGTCTTGCTGTGTAGTTAGTTCAGGCTGGCTTTGAACTCACTAGGTAGCCCAGGCTGGTCTTGAGCTTGTGATCCTCCTGCCTCAGCCTCCTGAGTGCTGGGGTTACAGGTCTGCACCACACTGCTAGGTCCTAGCATCAGTTTTAAACTCACATAGTACATAATTGGGATGACACGTTAATGTTCTCCACGAATTTACATTCACATCCTGACAAGTATTTAAGTAGTCACTTAACAGTTAGTTTTGTTTCTGTTTTATTTTGTTTTTTAGTCTTAGGGTTGAACCCAAGGCCTTTGCATTGATCTACATCCTCATCCCTTTTCTATTTCTTATTTTGAAGCAGGGTTTCACTCTGTCCCAGGCTGGGCTTGAACTTGCAGGCCTCCTGCCTAGCTGCCCAGAGTGCTGGAATCACAGGCCTGTGCCACCACGCCTGGCACTTCACATCTTAAAGGTGGCCACTTGTCTCATTGGTAAAAGCAGAGTCTTGTGAGCACCTACAGAGCCCTGAGCAGAAAGCTCTGACTCCAGATGTCCTGAGCACCAAGTGCTGCCTGTTTACCCATTGCAATAGAGCAGAAATCTTTTCTCGTTTACTGCTACACTCAGTGCAGTGAGTGCTGGTGAGACCTCGAAGCAGAGCTCCGGCGCTGGCTCTGCCCTGCCGCCCGGCACAGCAAAGTCTGCCACATCTGCCCCCCGGGGAACTGGGAGAGGACGAGGTCCGGCCACGGCCTGCCTCCCCAGGACCCAGAGCAGGCTGGACTGTGACCTCGGAGCCCAGAAGAAAGGGCAGAGGGTGGGGATTTGCGCACGCAGGCCTCTGCTCCTCCAGACGGAACAACGCAGTGTCCCCTCCACCTCCGCTCCGCGGTCTGGCCGCTCGCAGCTCCTCAGGACCACGCCACGATCGCCTCTGGCCCGTGAAGCCTCTCGCTGGGTCTCACTGGCCACAGCTGAGGGCGGAAGAGACAGAGCAGACCGTGGACGGTGCCACGTCCACGCTTGGTCACCACAGGAGGTACATGTCTTCTGAACGAAGGAAGGTGAAGGCAGCAGTCTGGAGGCTTCTCAGGGCGAGGAGAGCAGGTCCAGGCTCCACCGCGGCAGGCCCGAGGATGTCCGAAGCAGAAGCTGAGGTAGAGGCCATGGGAAGGTCAGTTCTGAGCCTCGCGGGGTGACCGCACGGGGGCGCTGAGCCAGCCAGGCCCACGCTGGGTGCCCAACACTGGGTACAGTCTGAGCCCTTCCTCAGCCTCATGTGGCGCTGGAGAAGCCACATTGTAGACTTTGGACCGCTGTGATGTCTGTTGCAAAACATATGCACATAGCAGTTGTTTGTTTGTTTCTAAATAAAACTTCGTTTTACTACACTGCAATTATTGAGCTTGCAGGAAGAATTCATCCTAGCCCACCACACTTACCCAGTGGACAGTTCTTAGGTTTTAACTCATGCCAAAGAAGTCAAAATAAACTCTCACAAAGTTTCTGAGCCAAATGTTTGTGGTTTTGTTTTTGTGTTATTTTATTTTGTTTTGCTCAGAGAAGGTCTTGCTGTGCAGTTCAGGCTGGCCTCGAAGCCACCTCAAGTCCTCCTGCCTCAGTTTCCCAAGTGCTGAGATTACAAGTGAGCACCACGATAGCCAGTTAATATACCATTCTTGGTTATAAGAAACAGTGCACATTTGTTCACACCGGCTGGCCCGGCTTATGGTACACCAACTGACAAATGTATGAGCCTTTTATCCAATTGTAGATACTGTATTGTTCTATGTTGTCCAGTTAGATTGAAATTCCGAAGAGAACCACAGCACTGTAAGGAATTACATTGCAAAGGTGGGAGTCAGTGAGTGCAGAACCAAGGCCGCGATGAATAAAACAGGTCTAATGAAAGAGGGGGGTCTGTTAACTACCTAGAACTGCCATATCTCAGCAGTCACTGTCACCACATTCTCATTATCTTGCTGCTAACAACACAAAGCTCCTCTTCTCCATTCATAATTGAAACGCATTTTCACAGCTCACTTTGGTATAAGTAATTTAATAGAATGAGCCTCTAATTAGATATCAGTATAATTGGAAGGGGAAGGACAGCCATGTTCTTCTGAGCTTTGGTTCCTGGGCAAAGTGGGAGAGCTCTTATGCAAACAACATGCTCATACCGGCAGAAGGCTGCGTGGTGTGAT